>JAHWFP010235303.1:70364-83345 GCA_023313725.1 Lithobius niger
AAACCTGTGATAAAAAAGAACTAACTCTCCCCTCGTTCTATACCCCTTTCGTACGAAGGCCCTTCGACAAAGAGACTTTTCGCCATAATACCATTCTCAAAAACAAACTGTCAAGCCCTCCCATAGAGAATAGTAGGTGACCGCCGCTAAAATAGGGCAAGAAAACCCCTTATATCACAATCACCAAACATGCAAAAACCATCCTGCAAAACCTTCCCGTAGGCTTCTAAAGCCTTCATAATACCATTATCAAAAAAAAAAACTCCCATAGAGGTAACCAACGCCCAAACCGGTATCAAAAAACCCTTATATCACGATCACCAAACATGATATTGCAAACAAAACAAGACATAACTATTGCTCAAATGAATCACCAAAAGCTTTCTCTTTCAGGACTTTAAAGTGTTCAAAGTATTTCAACATTAAAAGTGAAGGGCACCATCCAGCCCTCGCGCTGCTACCCATTACCATAACCCTTCAACAAAGAGACTTTTCGCCATAATACCATTCTCAAAAACAAACTGTCAAACCCTCCCATAGAGAATAGTAGGTGACCGCCGCGAAAATGGGGTAAGAAAAACCACATTATATCACGATCACCAAACATGCAAAAACCTTCCTGCAAAACCTTCCCGTAGGCTTCTAAAGCCTCCATAATACCATTCTCAAAAACAAACTCCCATAGAGGTAACCACCACCCAAACCGATATCAAAAAAACCCTTATATCGCGATCACCAAACATGATACTGCAAACAAAACAAGACATAACTATCGCTCAAATGAACCACCAAAAGCTTTCTCTTTCAGGACTTCAAAGTGTTCAAAATATTTCAACGTTGAAAGTGTTACTAACTATCGAGCAAATGAACCGTCAAAAGCGCTCTCTTTCAGGATCAAGACTTAACTATCGTCAATATAAAAGGATTTTCTCTTTCAGCCAAAGTACAAACAAAGATGAAGACAATGCTATCGTGCACACAACATGGTCATACTAAATGGAAATATCGTTGGGAAAAGTTAGCCCATGCTATCGTGCGCACAACATCCCCATACTCCCATGCTAGCGCGCGCACAACCCGGCCATACTAAATGGAATAGCATTGGGAACAGTTAGCCCATGCTAGCACGCGCACAACATCTCCATACTCCAATACTAATCTGCACACAACAACGTCATGCATTGAAATCTTCTAGCATTGAAATCTGTTACGGGAAAAAATTTGAAATCTTCAAACTCGAATTGCATTGGAACTGTTACAGACTGAAATCTCAAATAGCATTGAATCAGTTACGAGACAGTTAGGTACACCGAAATTTAGCATTGTTAGTGTTAGACAGTTTAACTGATCTCTATACTAAATAACATTTCGGTGATACCATACTACTCGTCACAATTAGATAAACTTTTTAAATCTGTCTTGTACAACCATATTTTTTGATTTATTGAAGAAAATAAATATCTCAGCCAAACTCAACATGGATTTAGGCCAGGTTACTCCACAGTTACTAACCTTTTATGTTTTTATGCTAACTTGTACCCTCTTCTCGACGAAAATATACCAGTTGACATCTTTTATATGGATGTTATTAAAGCTTTTGACCAAGTTCCGCACGATCTCTTAACTCAAAAATTAAAAACTTTTGGAACCTTGGGCCTATTTTGAACTGGATTACAAATTGGTTATCAAAAAGAACGCAGGCTGTCGTTATAGGAAGTTGTCATTCTAAAACCACCTCTGTTACTAGTGAAACTGTTCAAGGTTCGGTACTTGGCCCTTTACTTTTTAAATATATTTTGATGATTTTGGAAGTGATACCGCATCTACTATGGTTAAGTTTGCGGATGATTCAAAGCTGGACACCGGCTTACAATCACCTGAATTTCAGCCCTTTTTTAAATCGTTAAAAAAGATGTCAACTGGTATATTTTCGTCGAGAAGATGGTACAAGTTAACATAAAAACATAAAAGGCCATGTTGAGTTTGGCTGAGATATTTATTTTCTTCAATAAATCAAAAAATATGGTTGTACAAGACAGATTTAAAAAGTTTATCTAATTGTGACGAGTAGTATGGTATCACCGAAATGTTATTTAGTATAGAGATCAGTTAGACTGTCTAACACTAACAATGCTAAATTTCGGTGTACCTAACTGTCTCGTAACTGATTCAATGCTATTTGAGATTTCAGTCTGTAACAGTTCCAATGCAATTCGAGTTTGAAGATTTCAAATTTTTTCCCGTAACAGATTTCAATGCTAGAAGATTTCAATGCATGACGTTGTTGTGTGCAGATTAGTATTGGAGTATGGAGATGTTGTGCGCGTGCTAGCATGGGCTAACTCTTCCCAATGCTATTCCATTTAGTATGGCCGGGTTGTGCGCGCGCTAGCATGGGAGTATGGGGATGTTGTGCGCACGATAGCATGGGCTAACTCTACAACAATCCAAATTGTGTTTACTACTGGGGTACTACTGAATTACAATCAGCCAACCAGGTTACCGATCTTGGTATTCTAATAGAAAACGATCTTAAATTTTCTGCTCAAATTACGAAGGTTACCACCAAAACAAATTCTACCTCAAGTTTAGTTAGTCGTACCATTACGTCACGCCAACCGGACGTGTATTTTAAACTTTTTTTTTTATCTTTAGTTCGACCTGTTATTGAATACGCAGTTGATTTTTGGCGTCCTTATTTGAAAAAAAGACCTTATTGCACTCGAACACGTACAACGACGTTCCAATCTTTCTAGTTATAGTTATGAACAACGCCTACAACTACTAAATGTGCCATCTTTATGGTGGCGCTATTTTCGCGGAAGTATTATCACTCTAAACAAAATTTTACAATTAAATTATGGTGGGCCCCTTCTCAAAAATAAACTCTACCTACAAACATACAAGGCTACACGTGGTCATCAACTCAAGCTTGAATTTCAATATCATAAACATGAATGGGCACGGCATACTTTTTTCTCACGTTTACTCTGCATTTGGAATGGCCTACCAGAGTTGGTTTTAATGGTCCCTTCTGTTAACCTCTTTAAAAACAGTTTTGAACAAACATATTAGTCTTGTGGCACCACACATTATTGTCTTTTATTACCCTTGTTAAAATTATCTCAGAGATACTCTTAAATAAAAATCAACGTGACCTAATGCTGTTTAAAATTCACTTATTATACATAGCCACCGCCAGTTATTTACAGCTATTTTTATATATGTATACATATAGTACTATTAAGAATTTAAAAATACACTAATTCGTTCTTTGGTTTTTTGGTGTTCTTGCATTGTTTATGTACATACATAAAAAATATTAACTTTACTAGAGGAAGCCCGTGCTATGCACGGGGCCGGTCACGTTTCCCGGGACACATTTCTCGGGACATTTTCCCGACGACTTGTCAGATTGATCGACCACTCATGCCTAGTTCCTTTTTGGCTGCAGGTAGATTGGGAGAGTGCATTTTCAATGCGGGCGCAAGGAGGGGAGAAGTGGTTTTCCTTTAGGCTTTCCTTTAGGCTTTCCTTTTAGCCAGCCTCCGATATTATAATAAAGATATAGGCTAGACGAAGGGTTTTATTTATTTATTCATTTTTTTTAATTTTCTTTTTTTTAATGATGGTGCACTTGAATTGTTCTGATTTATTATGTATTAACATAATCTAATAACAGTGACTGTTGTAGATTTTCTGTTAAATTTGTTGCCTTTTTTGTATTATTTTTTGTTGCCCCCTGTCAAGAAATGCCCAGACTTGGGCTAATAAAAGTTAACTGTTGTTATAGGTTGGGTTGGGGAGGGGGGGGGAAGGAATTGAGGCTTAATGCCGCATCTACAACTAGGTCATTAGCTCTTTTCCTTCGGCTGTTTTTCCTTCGGTTTCCCTCTTTTTTTCATGGCATTTTTTTTTCCATTGGCATTTTTCTATCTCTTCTTCCATCGGCTTTTTTCCGCAGAAATCCTCTTTTTGGGGGCTGTCGTTTCCAGGTTTTCTTCTTTCTTAGGCTTTTCTTTCCGTGGCTTATTTTTCAAACTAGTTTAATACTTCAAAGTAAATTTAATACTTTATAAAGATAGGAAAGCAGTATTATTATTCATGACTGCAAATCGCTATTTATGGAATCTGGATAGGCGAAGAAAATGTGGTGACTAGTTTAGTCTTAGGAAAGCAGTATTATTATTCATGACAAAACCTAAGACTAAACTAGTCACCACATTTTCTTCGCCTATCCAGATTCCATAAATAGCGATTTGCAGTTGATGCGATTGATTTACTTCATTCTGTGTCCACATTTTCTTCTTTCAATTGCATTTATTTTGCATTTATCGAGTTTAACAACTTAGTAATTTTTAAGGATAATTCCCATAACCAGGCATGATTAATCTATATAAAGCCGTAGTGTGCCCCCACTGAACTGTCTAAATTTCGTTTTCCAATAATGTTCCTTACTGTTAACCTAAACTGCAAACTGGTTTTACGTTTACCCGTTAAGGAGATTTAGAGGATGGGGTTTTAGATTCTTTTTTCTTTCACCGAAGCATTTTTTTCTCTTGAAATCTTATATTTTCTTAGCATAATTACCTGAGTTTCGGTAAACTGATCACCAGGGAAAGCTATAATACTTGGTGTAGCCATTCCTGCAACTCGACTGACAAGCAAACAAACTACCGCAACCCACCTACACAAACATACAAAAAAAACCACTTTTTATAGCAAACCAAAACCTAATTAATTTGCTTACGATGCGTAACAGTAGGTTCAGAGCAAGCCAAACTTTAAGAAAAAATTCAAACTACTTCGCAACACCCAATAATGTTACTAGCGACCTTCAACAATATTTGTGAGATTAGCCTGTCAACATCACGTTGCCAGAAACTTTTAATATTGCTGGATAATTTGTCACCCGATTACCTGCCTGGCAACCACTGTTGCCCAACAATTTCAGGTATATTAGTTTTGCTTTCTCATTGCCCCAAGAAACACAGGGCCAACGTAGCATTAGTGTCAAGCGCTAAACCATTTGATGATTTACATACCAACATCCTTGGCCCTTAAACAAAAACTAACATTAACTGCTCATTGAGCACTATCGTCTATCGTAACGTAGACGAACGAAACCGAATCAGAACCTTTAGACTGGAAATCTGACATTACACCGGAAGTCCTCCATTAATTCAGGTACGGTATACTTTCCTGAGCTGCCATTACATCGTGGTATGGTACACTTTAATACTACTTTTAGAACTCATTGAAGAAATAAAGGATGCTGATTTATTTACAAATTTGCACTATTTAAATTCATAATGGTACCTATTAAACTCGAAAAATATGAGGCATTTCACATATTCGCATGGGTTTTTCAGTATTACTGTTCACTTTACACTCACAATGAAATAAAAACGAGAAATAATGAAACACGAATTTTCTTCAAGTTGTGCACTATGAAAATGGAATTTTAAGATTAAAAGACTAAGGGTGAGGGTTAGCTTTACTCACTGATAGGTACCCACTTCCTCTGCAGCTCGCAAGCATGAATGATGTCACTTGGCTAGTGATGCAGACAATCCAGAGGCCCATTCTAACAACTTTTGTTCATAATTAAACCCATTTATAGTTAAACCTATTCTAAATGATAAACGTAAAAAAACTTATTTTTGACTCTTTAGTTAACAGCCATATTAGGTATGGCATGAAGTCTATGGAGAAGCGTCTAATTGTAAGCTTGATAGATTACAAAAAACGCATAATAAAACTTATAAAAATCATGTTTGGTAATAATGAAAACTGAATCGACCTGTGATCTCATTAAAAACACAACATATTAAATGTTTATTTATTATTTAGTACATTTGTTTGCAGTAGAATGCGAAACAGGCCAAAGCAAGGGCTTTTGCCTGACACCCAGCCTAGAGCATTAAAAGAGCCTGCATAAAACTCAACCATTGCATTAAAACTCAACAGGACCATCTGCCACTCCACATCCCAGGTAACAGGAATGTGATTGCGGACTCTCTTTCTTGCCGAAAGCTTCCAACAGGGAATGGACCCTCAAGAAATCCATCTGTAAATATCTCTTACATTTGGGGTACCCCAATGTTCGACCTATTTGCCATGAGGCACAATTCCACTTCGTCAGCCCTGTCCCATATGACCAAGCTACAGCAGTGAACGCACCGAAACCTGTATGCCTACCTGTTCCCTCCATTCAAACTGGTTGCACGAGTTCTGGAAAAGCTAAATCAATCCCCAGGTGTATTTTTTCCGATTTCTCCAAACTGGCCAACTTCCCTCAACTTTTAAATCTCGTAGTCAACACTCCAAGAAGCCTTCCTCAAACAGAGGATTTGCTATCACAACAGAAGGGAACCAAGTTCCACCCAAACACCAGCACTCTACAATTTCAGAGGTGGCTACTATCGTCAAACTTATCATAAAGACAGGAGTTCATGAAGAGCAAGCAATTTGTATCGCCAGCAAGGCCATCAGAAATTCAACAAACAAGATCTATGAAGCCACTGGTCAAAATGGTTTCATTGGTGTAACCAAGGGAAAGTTAATCCAATCAATCCCCATATTGGTAAGCTCTTGAAATTTCTCAATCTCCTCTTCAAAGAAGGATTAAAAGACTCAACCATACTATTTCACCGCTCTACTTTTAACTCCGTATTTAAAGCTGCAGGCAACATGAAGCTTCTCGACGATTATAGAATCACTTCTCTCATAAAGTTCTTCGAAATGGAATGTCCGGCAACCAGACGCATCTTTCCTGATTGGGACTTTTCAATTGTACTTCAATCCCAAATAAAAACCCTTTATGAACCCATGCAAACTGTTCACTTCACTTGCTAACCAGGAAAACCGTCTTTTTGATGACCCTTGCAGCAATCGTATGACGCAGCGATGTCCAAGCCTGATCTGCTGACCCAGCCTACTGTGTCTTAGCATCTGACAACTCATCGGTAACACTAACACCAAGAGCGGATTTTAGACCCCAAACCCAAAAACGCTGCGAACCTCGAAACCAATCATGATCCCTGCCCTTACAAAGATGGTTAATAATGTACCTGAATGCCTCCTTTGTCCAGTCCGGGCACTTCGTTTCTATTTAGCAAGAATCGAAAGCACTGAGCTACGGAAAAGAAGAAATCAACTATTTTTACCAGTTGAGAAATACTTCCGTGAAACTTCGGTGGGAACCATCGCACAATGGATCAGAAAAGCCATCACCAGCGCTTACAAAGACCAGAACATAAACTGTGCTGACAACAGCATAACAGTGAGAGCGCACGAGTTAAGGACAATCTCCACTTCATGGGCACGGCACAACTTCGTTCCTGTTTAAGATATCCTCACAGCTGCTTCGTGGCGAAGTATTTCCGTATTCACGTCATACTACCTCAGAGAGATGACGAAGCAAGCCAATGGACTACATCGTCTAGGTCCCATCGGCGAAGCCAGATGTGTCGTCAACCTCCCTTAAGCACTCAGAAGCATGTCCACCATCAAGACGGAAGCAAGACCCTCGTCTCTAAAATTAACGGCCCTTTTTCAGGGCCACCATTTTTTATGACAGAGATCCAAAATCGTGCTCACCATTACTTTTCTGAATAAAGTGCGAAGTTTGTGAAACTTTTTGGGGATAGCCAGCTCGTAACCCCCGGGAACCTGTCAAGGCAGGTTACGTATGTTTTCCTGCTCCAGCAACAAGAAACCTAATTTTGCCGGCCCCTCAGTACGGGCCAGCTGAAAATTTGTTTCTTTTGCCTAAGGAAAACATACATAAACAAACCCACCCTACCTCTCCTCTCGAGTCACCGCCTGACATATCAAGAGGAAAATGTATGTTCAACCAGTCGCGTGAAAGCTCTTTTATAGAGGAGGGTGGCACCGCACATGCACAGTCGGGTTACGATGCTGGCGGCTACAATGAACCGGAAACAGTCCAGGAAAGCAGCATTGCGAGGATCGAATGCAAAATTAACAGACAATTAATACATGTTTTCCTTAGGTAAAAGAAACATTCTCGGCCGACCCAGAGTGAAAGGCTGGAAACATTAAGTTTTTTATTATTTTTAAATAGACTGGTGTGTTTTAATAGATGGCTTACTGTATGGTTGCACATGTATTTGTTCGTTTATTGCACTTGTATTTAATATTTTTATTTTCTTCATCAGAAGCAATGTTGAAAACAGCATATAAGAGAATAACCGTTAGCATGCAACGTAAAGCCAACGCCCTAGCGATTCAGACGCTAACGTGACGTAACTCGCGTCAAAACCCAGAACCATTACAGTTCAGAAACGATTGTCCTTATACGAGGCGAGGATGATTTTTATATGATCAATAATTAAACACACAAACCATATAAGAAAAAGTTAAACAAATACAAGATATAAACTAGAATTAAATCTTAGAGTAATATTATTAACATAAGACAAATGTTAATGTAATAACAGATCGCTTCAACATGACTAAAAAAAAGGCCTATGGCGCTGGTGTTTTCGTTTTCCAGTTGTATCCCATAGGACCCAGGACAGCACAAAGCGACCTTAAAATACCTTAGCCTTTAGGGATGAAAAATTGAAACTTGTACTGCGCACAAGTATTTTTGAGTTAGTTCCTCGTTTTTCCGCTAGTGGTACCACAGTTGGTGACATGAAGAACACTGCTAAAGAGCAGCATTGATGGGTGCCGCCATTAGTTTTTTTTTAATTTTTTTTTTGTAAGTTATAAACGATATATATCCGTAATAATTACCTAAATTATCCACCATTAAAAGGAAACGCTAATGTGAGGTGCGTGAAGCTTCAGTTTAGAGCATATAGAGCTCACCAGTACCGCGTCCTTGACTGGTGCAATATTCTGCCATTTTGTTTTGGGCCCGTCTAGCTTCGTACGTACAGACATACATGGACGGTCATACTACATGACCCTCCCACCCCTTCTCATATAATAGTGCAATAGGACGCATCTTATATCGATGCAGTCTGGAATTTTAGTGTGGAATCGATGATTCGGTGGCCTAATAAAACTGCAGTAGGATGCCAGCTTTGTCTTGGCCTATGTATTTACCTACCAAGATCCGTGGTTCTTAAAGGAAACCTGATAAAAAATGCTCATGAAGCACTATCGTCCATCTTTATAACAAACTAACTAAACCGAATCGAAACCTCAAGATCAGAAGTCCGCCGTTAAATCGTGGTTTGGTACACTATCTTGTTCCGCCATTACATCGTGCCGCCACGATGCCGCCAAGTAAGGAATCGCTAGTTGAATGGATTAAGTTAGCTTGATAGTGTGTTCTTAACTTCCGATGATTTGTGTGGTACTAAAGAGCGCGGCGATGCTTTCACACGGCTTTAATACGCTGTGAGTTGCAATGTAGACATAGTAGGCACTAATTAAAATTGAAAAATCTAAATTAAAAACCAAAAAAAAATGAAGACATGAACTGCTTGCTATATTAATTAGTCCAGGACAAACATGGTGACTGAAACCTTGAATAGAAATTGGTTACACGAGCTGCACATGAAGAACAGGAATGAAATACTCCACTCGTCATTATTTTGTCACCAAATACTAAAATAAAAAATTCAACTTTGCCTCAACTCGATCCACCATCAGAGCCTTCCAAAATCTAAACACCAACGCATTATCCTAATGAGCTGTCATCACAAGGAATACGAGCCTTTGTAAAATTTTTAAAAGATGGCTGCCTTTGTAGCACGAAAGTTGGTCATTTCTCAAATGCTAGATGAGGGTTAAAGCCAGTACAATACTGCTTTTAACGAACTCTTTATGCACACTACAATCCGTTGTGCTGTAGACGCATCCTGGTGTTAGGGCATCATAAGGTGGCAGACTTTCAGGGGTTGCATCGTTTGGAGCAAAAAAGTCACGCAAAAGCATGATCGGGCACCAAGAGCCTTTTAGATCGGGTTCCTTTACTGCCGCGTTCATACCATCGCTGCTGAAAATCAGGCTAAACCCTAAATCTACGAAACTATTTGAGACAGAACTTTCATTTTCGAACTAGTTTCTGTCGTGCACCAAAGCTCCCTTGTCATGAAATTTCAACCAAATAAGAACAAAATGCCAAATATCGTCTTTCAAACAGATAAAACACACTTAGACAAACAAACACACAAATCCCAAATGCAATCGAGCATTAAGACCTCGCTTTGCTTGGTCAATTAAAACCACTCACGCTTCCGCTCGTTTGTCATTCAGGAGTGGACTGTACGATGCTGCTGACAAGACGCCAAATGAGATCATCCAGATAAAGTCAAGAGGAAAAATCATTCTGTAATAAAAGAAATAATAACGACTTCAAATAAGATAAAAGTGATGAAAGTCAACATATTGCTAACTTATAGCTTAGGCCAAAGAAAATTAAGTTCAGTTTAGCTTTCCCACTAGAAAATCGTTTGGCTGATTCATGTTGGGTGGAGATGGGACATCCTTAAGTCTTAAAAAAAATTAACCAACATCATTTTTTAGTTGCCGTGAAAATATAATTACCTATTTTAATTTAGCACTCTGATGATTCCTCTTTGCTTCTCCCAAAGATCAAAAGTTGGCTTCCCTGCCAGTCATGTAGGATCCCATTGCGCATGCGCTGGTGCAGGCCTCCAATTAAGCGCTGAACTCGGGAGTTATGCTTCATCTCTTTTATTTGGCTGCCACGCGACGTGGCTGCTCTCCCGACAGCTCCTCGAAGATTGGGTCATTGGCTTTTCACTGTTCCTGGTTCCCTGTGCCCCATAACACCTGGGTACCTCGGTTCGATTAGCCTCTACGTCTCTTCTTTTTGGCAAGAAACAGGATCGGTTCTACTCGGCCATGGTTACCTACCATGGTTCCCTTGACCGACGATTATCTACACGGTTCCCTTGGTCCCCTCAGTCCCGATCATCTACAGTCCCCCCAGTCCCCATGATCGGTAGCCACTACTGCTACAGCTTGCCAAAGCACCACATTTGGACACCTTTCTTCCTTTCTTCTGTCTCTCATCAGTAATTAGGGCCGATTATTTAGTCTTTCTCCAGGTGTACCTTGTACATGGACGGTCTATGGTTCCCTCAGCATGCGGTTCCCTCCAGCAAATGAGCCCAGAGTTTTCCGGTTCCTGCGTTGGTGTCCCTACGCTCACTCTCAGGCACCCATGCACCTGTGCACCGAATCTAACCACCCAAGCTCCAGACGTCTGACTGCTACTATGACGGTACACCCACGCACCCGTGATTCGGAGACCGAGGCAATTTAATGACGATTGCAGACCTTCTAGACTACGCCAGATTCCCTGAACATCAATCTGAGCAAAACGTAGAGGAAACCAAACAGGACGCACAGATCACAGCAGTGCAACTGCAGGCCAATATTCACTTGCAGCCACCACCTGCGCTAATATTTTAAGAGCAGACACCCATGTCAGCCCGGGGAAACCAGTAAGCAACAACCACTAATCAGTTGCAAACCAGACCACCTCAGGGATTACCGAACGCAGGGATGGGCGGACCACTAGACACATCCACATTTGTTGCCCATCTGCTCTAAACCTTGCGTCACCAGCGTTTAACCGTCCCTCAGCGGTACCTACACATACACAACCACCATCAGTTTTACACGCCATAAACTCAGCCGGCATCAACTGCATGCAAGAGGCCGACAAGTCCAAAAATCATGGCATAGTACAGCAACGTGCTAAAACTAATGAAATTAGGCACATTTCCACTTTTTCACTGCTCCTAAGAAGCAGCAGAAGCAACCCTGTCAGCAATCACTGAACAACAGCTCAACAGACTATATGCCACCAATGCATGTCATCGCTTTCAAAAGAGGTTTGTTTGCGAGTTTAGACTCGGGATCCACAGCAAGTCACAGGACGATTAGCTTCTGCATACTAACCCCAATGCTGCGAAACACATTAGGCTGTTTGCAGGTCTACAGCTGATCTTTGCCAATGGTCAATTGGTGATTCATCCAGCAAGTAAGATGACCACTACCATTGCAACGCACGGACGACATATGGACATGGAGTTCAGTCATTGATATCTTGGCAATAAACTGCATCCTAGGAAACAACTACACTAGAAAAGTGTAGTGTGGAGATGTCAACCTTCTTTTCCATTGTCAGCTAACGCCGCCAGCCCCGACACATCAGTTCAGAACTCAGCTTGGTTCATTCAATAACCATAAGGACATGAGAAGCTGAACCAATTCACCGAAGGAGAATTCTCGTTTCTTGATTGCCTCTTGGAGCAGAACGATATACTTCCGGGGAAGCCAGGGAAACTAAAAGGCAAGGAATACATCACCAAACTTCATCATGAGGCCAAGGACAGATGGCTATTGTGGTAAACCTTTTTTATTACATTTTCCACGCACCATTTCCAACTTGGGAAAGAAAAACAGACCTATGGAAACAGTACAAAAAGACATCAACTACAGATGCCTCAATGAGGTATAAAGCCTGCCGACCAGAGTATTCAGACTTAGTCGGAATGGGACTTGGCATCTGAATTTAAGATAAAAGCCGATGGAAACATGTCTGCAATTTTCAAGCTTTATTGCCAAAAAACTGGCTCTTCCAAGGACAGTTACACCACTGACGTCAGAAGAAGCGTTCATTATTGATGACACAAAAAACCTAGACACTAAACCAGATGTTTGTGTCAAATGGAATCATCGATGATAATGAAGTAATGTACCAATTTACACACGCCATCCAACTTGATGAACATTGCAATTTCGTCACTTTTCCTCCGTCTTCCGTTAAGAAAGCTCTTTCTAAATTAAAATAGAGTTATGCAGTGGGTCCAGATGGTGGTTCTGACTACTTCTACAAACAAATTGTTGACGATATCGTTACCCACTAGCAACTATACTGGGTGTCCCAACAAAAGTCCGAGAACACTCTCACAACTTAAAGGATTGAAAGAAAATAGTGAAACTCTGGCAATGTAAGTTTGG
>JAHWFP010235303.1:83445-99685 GCA_023313725.1 Lithobius niger
AAAGCAATACGTTATTGAAAGGTCTTTATTAGGCGAGTAAATTGCCGCAACGATAGCTTCGATACGATAAGGCCATCCAAAATCGCAGCCGGTCAAACATTTAAGAATTTTCTCTACATCTTTATGTCTTACTCATGCTAAAATTGTTGTATAGGGACGTAGGTGGCAGCAAAATGCTTCGTTCAATTTAGTTCGATCACACCTACAATGTCTTTTGCGGTTTGAAACCCAGAATGTAAGCCTTAGTGTCCCCCCACCCCTTTCCAGGTGGGGAGGGGGCGAAAGGGGGGCACTGAGGCCCACACTCTCGGCTTCAAACTGCAAAAGACGTTGTAGGTGTGATTGAACTAAATTGAACGAAGCATTTTGCTGCCACCTACGTCCCTATACGACGATTTTAGCATGAGTAAGACATACGCATGTAGAGAAAATTCTTAATGTTTGACCGTCTGCCATTTTGGATGGGCTCATCGTATCGAAGCTATCGTTGCGGCAATTTACTCGCCTAATGACCTTTCAAATAAGGTATTCCTTTACCCCCTATTCTATTGAAAATTTCTATGTTGGGGCCCCTGAGGCCCCCTCAAGGGGCGGCTGGCGTAATGCCGGTGGTACGAAAAGGTAGATCCTTTCACCAAACTTACATTGCCAAAGTTTCACTATTTTCTTTCAACCCTTTAAAAAGTTGTAAGGGTGTTCTCGGACTTTTGGGACACCCTTTATTTACGAAATCCTTTTGAGCAGGCATTTTGCCTTCAGTCTAGCTCACCACGATTGTAGTACCACTTCATAAAAAGGGCGATATGCAGCGAATGTAAAAAATTACCGACCAATCGCACTAACAGTCGTCTCATGCAGAGTTATGGAACTTATTACGAAAACTATGTCTGAGAAATTCAACCTCATAAACCCAGGCCAATTTGGGTTGTTGCCTGGTCGCTCCGCAACCCTTCCACTTCTTTTGGCACTGGACTCTTGGACCACTACGCTCAACATAGGCGTAAATTTTGACGTTTATTTTGACTTCCAAAAAGCATTCATGTCAGTAATCCACAGCAAATTGTTGTTCATGCTCGAAACCATTTGCTTCTGGGGAGAACTGTCACAGTGAATTGCTGAATTCGCTGTCCACTCCTGCAACGAACATTAGAAGGTACCCCAAGGTTCTGTGCTTGGTCCCTTACTAATCATCCTTTTTTTTTAAACGTCTTTTTATTGGGTGGGGTATTAGTAGCCATAACTAGCCCTTCCCCTCGCCTTTTGCTGTTGCTAGCAATAAAGTTTTATTTTTTTTTAATATTATTATATAAGTTTGCTGACGACTTAAAAATTGGTTCTGGAATAATTGAACAAAACGGTGCTCCTGCAATTTCAACTGAGATTTGCCGCATACAAAATTGGGCAACTACCTGACAATTACCTATTTCCAACTTAAATGCCAGAATTTTCATTTTGGCAGAACAAACCCAGCTTTTTCCTACTCTTTAACCAGTTAGGATCCAACGTATACGAAATCCGAGACCTTGGAGTTTGGTTCACCTCAAACCTCACCCTTCCTTACATTATGGACAAGTAACCTCATCAGCTGTCAAACATCTCGCTTCTGCAAACTGATGCTTTACATCTGGTAACATTAAAACAAAAATATTATTTAAGGTCTTCTTTTGGCCCTACTCGAACATGCGAGCCCTGTATGGTGACCACCATTGGTTACCATACTGCAAACGTCTGACCAAAACTAGGTCTTGGCTCCCTTCAATTGCATACATTGAAATCGGACTTGATCTTTACTTTTCGGATTCTATGCGGTTTCGAAAAAGTTAACCGTCCCCTATCATTGCGCTGTACTCTCTACCCGAGGACATTCCATGAAAATGTCACTCTCGTTCGCAAGAGCTGAGTATAAGCGAAGCTTCTTTGCGGTGCGGGTCATTTCAGCCTGTAATTCCGTTTCACAGGAAGCCACTTCGAGTAACATGCCGCCATCTGCCGACGAAGCCTAAATTCGGCATCACTTGGCCGGTTTCTAAAGAGACCTGAACACGTCTCCACACAATAGATGTAATCTCATTATACTTGCTCTGGCTTCTCAGATCCTAAACCCCTAATTTTACCTGGAATCCTTACCACTTCCTAGTAGTTAAATGTATTTTATTGTTATTATGAGTCACTCTACCAAAGGGCTTACTCCACTTCTCCCACATCAAGGAGGATATAGGGAACGTCAGCACCAATGCAACATACAACGGAAGATGGTTGATTGCTAGCATCAGGCAGGATTAAATCATCAGTAAGTCAATGGGGCTATCCATTTTTTCTTATAAGGAAGAAGAATAGAAGCAGCTTTCAACCAGTTCCTAGGTCCAGGCAGACGAATTACATTTCCTCTAAGGAGCCCAAGCCCATCTCGCGCCTGGACGGCGAGCAAGGATTTTGCCAGATCCCTCTTAATCTCGCAATTCACGACTGCACGAATTTCGTCTGCCACCGAGGCGCTTCCAACTCCCAAGTCATATCTTCCGGCCTCAAGACTGCCATTCAAGCTTTTCAAAAGATGGTGTTAGTGACCCTAGGAACCTAGTCAACAATCTATACATTTTGTACATTGATATTATCGTCGCATTGTGCACCAGGAAGGAGCACTGCTGGGCATTGAAGGAGATCATCACGCGATTGAGAACCGCAGGATTTACACTCAAGACGCAAGACTCAACGCAAGAAATGCCACTCCACTGATCGAAAAACCGTGCTACTGTGTGCACTAGTACAGCCTGATATACTAACACTAATGGAGTAAACATTTATACGTTTGTTTTTAGTCCAATAACCAATTAAAAAGTATTAGCATGGTTAAAATGTAATATTTTTTATTAAATGATCGGAGAAATGTTGGGGGGGGGGAAGAAGTAATTTTCTGCGTGAGCATTCGTGTTAAGTTTTCTTTTGAGATATTAGTTTTTAATGCCGATGAAAACATTAATTACCTCGTTTTCCTTATATAGCAAATCTTCCCTTTTGAGGCCCTAGCGATAAATTAGTTGGCTTCCCTGCCGGGCTCGTAGCTCCCTTCTGCGCATGTTCGGGATGCAGGTCTGTATAAAAGCGTCCGAGTCGGACCTTGCTTCATCTTTCTTCCTAGGGCACCACCACGAGTGGTTCTTCTTTTTCGCTCTCCCTCTCCAATCTACAGTGTGCTTCGCATCAGTTCCAGCCGCCCTACACTGATGTGATACGATGGGCATTCCGGTCTCCTTGGCTACTCCGGATTCTTGTTCAAACGGAATTCCGACCGTCCGAAGTCCTGGACTCGTTTTAGCTACCGGCCTGGTCGCCTTACTGGACTCCACTTCACACTTCAGTCCGGCCAAGGGACCGTCACCCAGAATTACGCCTTGTCCCACCTCAGCCTGGACACGAGTCCCTTGACCACCTCGTCTGTCCCCGACTCTTTCTCGATGCTTTGAACGGCGGTCTTTTTCCAAGCCAAGTCTTCAACCGGTTCGACGGACTCTATTCAATGCTTTTGATTCATTTCCTGGTCCCCTTCGTCACCTCCTCGGTGCATCTTTTTCCTACCAACCATGCGGCCGTTCTCATCTTCTTCCTCTTCGGTCACTAGGTCGCACGGCAGTCACCAATACGAGCCGCATCACCGCTGCTTCACAGGTTTCCAACCTGATCCCCCGGTCACCTACCACACGCGGTGGCTACTACGGTTTCCGGCACCCGGACGTCGCCCTGCCCTGTACTCCTACTTCGTCTTGTGATTCATCTTGTGCGCCAGTCGACTGCTATCTTCCCAGTCCCCCGGCAGCTCTATCTTTGCCCAGTGACCCTCCTGTTTCAACGAACCAGCCGCGGTCCTTGGTCTCGACTCTCCGTGCCTTCTCTATGTAGCACTAAGCGTACACGCTTCCAGCTCTCCTTTGGCAAGTTCGCTGGGACCGTGTCCGTATGTTGCAGTCTCCATGATCCGTTCTCCGGACTTCCTTTCTCTGCATCCCCAGTCTCAGTCACCATCACCAAGACGTTGTCTCTATTCCCAGGACCTCTCGTGTAGTGCCTGCCATGTCCCCGTCTTCTTCTCGAAGCTGGCCGTCACTGTCTTCGTGGCCCAGTAGCCCGCATCAGCAACAGCCTGTTTCCTGTACGGACGATCTTACTCCGTCTTCCTCGGTTTCAGAACCCGTTACGGTCTCCCCCACGGTTCCGGTCACATAGGTTTCTTCATTATCGGTAACCATGAGCTGCAGCCACCCACTTGCTCTCTTCTGTTGTAACCATTTTATGTTTAATAAAAAAAAAAGGAAAAACCACCAACAACAAAGAAAAACCACATGACATTACAGTCACAAAAGAAATCAAGCTGCACATCAGCGCTAGGTGTGGCTGTGAGCTCTGCACCACCCATCGACGGTTTATGCCTTGCATTAGACACCTCCTGCCCTGGATTTCTCCCGTGGACTCTCTTCACCCTAGTTAGTAGCTTACATGGCAACTAACCAGGAAGCCAGTGGCCACACCTGTGTTCTGACCCATGCCTGCGCTAACCACTGCGACCAGCCTTTCCTCCACAACAGGCTCGAGATTCTTCTCCTGTGTTCTTCCATGGTTCCTTCGCACTTACCAGACTCAGGCCAGTCTCTGTCCCTGGGCCTGTGCCCCGCCACCTGCTATCGTCCAGCCCTCTCCTGCTGTGGTACTCCCCCTATCTGAGTCATTCCTACAAGCAATACTACGAAAGACGAATTACCTGTCTCGGTTAGGCCTATTCTGCTAACATTTTCCGGCAGCCTTCCTCTACGGTCTTCCACCACTTTGTCAGTGGTCACGGTTCTCCTTCGGTCACTGTTACTGACAAGGTACGACTCGCAAGACGAGCGCTTTACCTATCTTTTTTTTTCTCACCATGACTAGGTGGTGCCTCAGACCTCTTGCCAGGATTCCCCTTATATTACGGTTGGCACGAAGCCGAAGTTCATCCCTTCTTTGTGCCAGCAAATTTGTCCTCTTAGAACCTGTTCCAACATACAACAATGCTTCTGTGCCTTCTCAGCTTGCTTCTGACTCTCAAGATGCTTCAGCTTCAGCTGCGGACCAACCACAGACATATGCAGATCGTGTTCGCTGTGAAAGCTTGGAATTCACGGGTACCAAGCCCCATTTTGATCCGCACTCTTGTTCCAGTACCATCGTTTCTCCGATTGGTACGACATAAAATGCAGTGTGTGCGCTACTATAAGCAAGTCCAAATGGCAGGAAATTTTGCGACGCCATCGTCCCGCAACCGTACCATTCAACGGACCGAGCAACGGTCCACCCAACGTTCCCTGCTCTTCGCATCACTATCACGCAACATGCAACCACTGTCCAGTTCCTTGGAGACTAATGCGACCCTCGCTGTCGAGATTATTCACCTTCAGAAGGAGAAAGCTTCCTTACAGGCAACGAGCATTCTGCTCAAAAATAAAATTAAGTAGCTGTCACCATCACCTCCTATTCCTCCATGGCATGCACAGCATTGTGCTGTATCCAACACTCGACGGTCTCCGTATGGACCTTCTTTCTCCAAGCCATGGTCGCCATACTGTCCATCTACATCCAAGTCTTGCTCGGCTCAAGGCAGTCCTATAGAACCACAATCTGCTGTTCTGCCAACACAGTCCTCACCAGCTCCGGTCTCAAGAATCCCCAGTCCCACGGCACGAGGTGTCATCTGATATGGTTGCCCTCTCTCTGGTTCAACCGACTCCTATTCCTCACCAGATTCCACCTGCTTCCGAACCCCAGTTTCATCCAGTGATGGATCTTGTTACCTCTTCTTGGTCAGCGGCTTCATCCTCCACAGAGTTCGTCAACCTCAGCGCCTACAGTGTGTGGCAGTAAGATGATGCCGACACCTTCGTCCACGCATTTTCCGGAATTGCTCGCTATTCAGACATATCCACTCGCTGTTTACCTTGCACCGCCTGCCGCCAGGTTGTTGATCTTGGGTTCCGAGCCCTACCATAATCCCTGTTATTGATTTCTGCGGTCCGCATTACGTCGACGAACCAGTATCATCGTAGTATCACCTTTCTTTTACAGCATTGCTCACTCATATTCATCACCAGATTCCACCTGCTTCCGAACCCCAATCTCATCCAGCGATGGATCTTGTTATCTCTTCTTGGTCAGCGGCTTCATCCTCCACAGAGTTCGCCAACCTCAGCACCTACAGTGTGTGGCAGTAAGATGATGCCGACACCTTCGCCCCTGCATTTTCCGGAATTGCTCGCTATTCAGACATTTCCACTCGCTGTTTACCTTGCACCGCGTGCCGCCAGGGTGTTGCTCTTGGGTTCCGAGCCCTACCGTAATCACTGTCATTGATTTACGTCCAGGAACCAGTATCATCCTAGTATCACCTTTCTTTTACATGCTTCAAAATATTTTTTTAATGCAACAGCCATTGTCACAGCAAACGCTGCATTTTAGCCCAAGCCTTTCTGTCATCAGGCGAACTGACGCACGCTACTCGTAGAATTTATAGTCCACAAAGAAATAGCACAGCGTCCGAGTTAATGTCAACCCATTCATTCAAGGGCATTGACACAGTAATGGGGGTTTACAGTTACAATACACAATTTGCAAGAGACAAGTTTACGGCACTCCTTGGCCTGTAAGGAGCCATCGCGGAGTGAAGCCTAATGGCACACCGGAACCGTAATGCTTGGCAATATGGAGATAATAAACCAACACTACTCGCTAGGCACCAGGCCCTTCAAATGCGGACATCTTTGGCTGCCAAGCATTTTCACGTTTTCTTTTATTTTTCGGTCCCCTGTCGACCTACTACAATTCCGGTTCCTCGACACCTCTTACTTCGACCTAGAACCTAGATGCTTTATCATATTCTACCAGCATCGCCCTTTCTGTGCATCCTCCATCCAGTGGTATCGGTGCCTCTTTCACCGTCCGTGTGGCATCCGTGTAACTGTGTATCAGGCCACTACCCACGACCACGACCAGTCCAGTACAGTATGAGGCAATGAAATATGTCACGTTTTACATGCTCCTTTTGTCATTTCTCATGCCCAGAACACGACTACCATCCATGTTGTCCTCCTGTTAGCAACCCTTTTACTTGACCATATGTACGGTCCCCCCTGGACAGTAATCCTACGTCCATGGTTTCCAGGCAAGGCTGTAGGATACTTTATCCCTGGGTCCGTCAAATTCGGTTCCGGTCGCCTTACTGTCTTCGGTCCACGGATTAGTTACGTCTGCGAAACTGCATGCCTACCTATCGATCATGGAGCATCCATTTTTCCCTCCGTTACACCGCATACTTGGCCGCTCTCCAATTCTTCCCATTCTTCATCGGGATTGTTTCTACACGGATGGCGCTCGGTTCACAGGGTTCGTTAACTTGAGGGCCGCCGGCTCGTAGCACAGGTAATCGTTAACCTTGGTCCCACAGCCATGTTTGACGAGGTCTGCTATACAGGGTGTTTAAAAAAACGCTACACGTGGAATTTTTTTAAGTACAACAACCATTTCCGTTGCTATACCCATATCCCTGACCTCAGTAAAGAAATCATGTAAGGTATTCCTGACCTCAGGAAGAAAGCTTTTATTTGCATTTCTAATAACAACGCAAAAGGTAACAAAAGCATGTAACAATCCTGGTTGGTGGGGGAGGGGAACCAATACAAACAATAAAAGCCCTTAATTAGATTTCAAGTAAAACGAAAAACAAAACATTTATTTCGCCATCAAGCAAAATAGCTAATGTAATAGTATTATATTTGCATAAATTAATATTCATATAAAATATTATTTCAAGATATCAAGCTGCATTTGTTATGCAAGGCATTCGTAATTGTTATGTTAAATCTAATCAGTACATAAAATAGCACAATATTTATTAAAGTATAAACAGGAAACTGAAAGACGAAAATAGTAAAGAGAAGCCCAGTTTCAGACGGAGCGTCGCCAACACAAGGTTAAGCAATTAAGATTAACCACTTAGATAATTACAGGATTAGTAAAGTGAGTGACATATCTGAGCTAGCAATCTTGAAAGTAGGGTAGAGGTTGACAGGTGATCCAAATTGCTGTAATTATTATAAGTGGAGGGGTAATTACTGGCGGTAGACATGACAGATAAGGGAAAGTAAGTAATGGGTCTATTAACAGACAGAATGGGAACCGAAGTTATATAAAAGATGAGGGGCTTAAGAGAAAGTGTTGTTAGCTGTACAGAGATCATCGGCTTTGTGTGTTACGCTCTGCTCCGCCCGTTCATGGCTCGTGGAAGTACTCCAGGTGTTTGTTGTGGTGCCGGGAAGGGGACGAGTCTTGTGGACGAAAGCCGTTTCTCAGTTAAGTTGACTGTGTAGTATTTGTATTGTAGTGATTTGGTATTAGTATTGTTATATTTAACGGGAATCATAATCAAGTATAATATTGTTGAGGGATTGGTATTATTTAAGGACAATTATTAAGGATTAATAATTGATGGTTTAGCATATATGGCTGAGTGTTGGCTTTATTTCTTATAGATATCAGTGTATATGCAATCTTGTTATAAGGTCCATCTATATGGTTTTAGCGCAAAATAAAACAATAACACTAAAATAAAGGCTTTTACCATATTTGGATTCCAAATAAAAACGCAAAAGGAAAAAACGCATGTGGCAACCCTGGTTGATGGGGGAAGCCACTTGTACGGCGGCAGTACAACGTAGCTTCTGCCGCCTCTTATCCCCGATACCCTGTACAAATTGAATCGCCCAGTGTACATACTGAATTAACAACTATCCAGTATTCACATCTAATCGCCACACCACTTGATGCACAAAAGGCTTAGTAACGTTATCCGACAGGAGTTCCTAGTTTTCAGTACTGTACAGTACTTACTGCAATTGGCTAATTTTAATTACCGATTTAGTAACCTTGGTTAATGTTGCATGTTGCCCTTCAGCTGCTGTACAGCCGTTGCACGCAAAGTTGTGAGTCATGTGACCTGATGTCCCCAGGGGATGCAGTATTGTGTAATGTGTAGTATACTTTAGTACTAGTTGGTCCGTACACTTGGACAGTAGTTAGGTGCATACAACCTGATACGTATCCTTCGATACAGTGTGTTCTTTTTGTATCCGCTTCGTTTGATACCACTCGTTCCTTTTGTATTTCATAATAACATGCGACGCATGAGCTTACACCAACGTATCAATATTATTAAATGGTATTACCAAAACGATACGATATCAGACGTTTTGGTGATGTGGCAGGGTATGTATCTTCAGCCAACTCCATGCCGGTCTACAGTGGCACATTTGGTGGCGAAATTTGAAACCAAGGGTTCTGTTGAAAATCAACATAAAGGCCATTCTGGCCATAAACGAACAGCACAAACAATTGGAAATGCCGCCAAGATCCACCACATGTTGCTCAAGCATCGTTGTATTAACCTGAAGCCCTGTTTTGGTTTTAGCTACCATCCCTGATGAAATCAGCGGTGACATGTTTTCTAATAATAATAATAATTCTTTTTTAGCAGACAGAATTAAAAAATGAAGACCGATCATGGAGAAGTCGTTGGTGGTGAGGGTCTCACCCACTCCTACTCTCCCCCTTCCAATACTCACACGCACTCGCCGCGACAATTTCCTGAAGCAATACGGTTCAAATCTAGATTCGAAGTTGGTCACAAACGGCTAAGAAGAATTATTTTATAATTTACAGCTGGATTAAAAGTAACGGTCAGCCTACTTTTTTTTTCAGCAACCGCCTGTTAAAGCAAAATTCATGTTTTTTTTTTTTTGTAATTTACGAACGACTAAACATAAATAACCCAGCAAAAAAGTACTTCGTTTCAGACGCTTGTTGGTGCTTGTATTTAGAGTTAATTTTAAAATCCAACAAAGAAACTCAGATTGTTCCAGTGAAACATTTTCAAGTGGAACAATTCACAAACTACTTTAATCCTATACTGCATCACGCGCATACCTGATCAGCTTTAAACAGGCGGCCTACTTGAAGAAATAATTTGCACAAGGTTAATCACACAAAATACTGGAAACAGTTAACAAATCGTAGTACTTTTTACCACACAAAAATACAATAAAAGAAAATGAAAGTGCAGTTTCCCTGTACAATGAGCAAAAATTAGAGCAACCAAAAAATAAATAAAACAAACAAATTGTAGCCTATCTTCTCCATGGTTTAATAAGTGAGAAAATTAGTGTGCAATACGATTCTAAACAGTCTTGCCATAGGCAAGAATTAAAAATTCCTCTTTTATTACATGCATTATTCTGTGGTTGCTAGGAAGCAATCTTTCAGCATGGACTTATATACTATCACACTACGTATATAAGAGATATATGAAAGATATGAGATACATACAAGATATATACTTTCATATATCTTACTTAATATGCTTTCGTTTATCTCTTCGCATGTTGGTGCCCTTTAGGTCACAACTCGGAAAGGTTGAACCAGTTCTAAGCTATGATGAAGCTGAGGCCAGGGGCAACTCTGGTTGAGCATTTATTCGAGCGTCTGGCCCAGCTAATACGCTGGAAGTCCTGGGTTCACGTCCCAGTCGGGGCAGTCGGGGTTTTTCAGACTAGTGTATGCTCACGAAACTCGTGTTGATGCGACTGTGCGCTTCGTAATCTACCAGGCAAAAACTAATGACTTTCTGATTTTATTAAAAAAAAAAATCCAAAACAATCGAAGGGCAAAGGGATGAGCCATTTCTTTTTAGGGTAATCTTTGTTTTCATCAGTTTCCTACCACCTCCAACGACTGGTCGTAACACGTTGAAAATACGCTGTGTCGGTTTTATAGAAAGGTGCGGGGGGGGGGGGAAACCAAGTTCAATTCTCTTTTAAAAAATCATTTTTGTGTTTGTTTAAGTGTGATGGGTGGGGATGTAAAACTGTGAGGGGGCGTTAACTTTTCGGTTTGCCCTCCCCAAAAATTCCAAGCCATGGCCCGGCTCCCCCTTCCACAGGGTTCCACATGAGCTTTTTCTTTTTAGTTTTTATTTGATATCTAAGAATTCCTCCCAGAACTGAATGCGTCAATCGGGATCATCTTCGTTTAAGGCATGGATACGTTCCTTTTGTGTTTTTATTTGAAATCCAAATACTGTAAATGCTTTTATTTTAGCTATTTTATTTGAAGGCCAAATAAATTCTTTTTTGTTTCTTTCTATTTGAAATTAGCTGAGGGTTGAGAAAATAATAGCTTGCAACCAATAACACATAACCGCCTGAAAAAAAGACTTTCAGATCCTTTTTTTTAAAGGTACTTGGGTCGATTCTCAGATTCGAACCGGCATTCTCTTGGTTTGGAGCCGGCGACGCTGACGACTGGGCTGTCATTGCCCGCTTTGCTCGGGTACGGCGGTAGCAGCCGCCTGTGGGTCGTGGCAAAGAAGAACGATAATTGGTAGGACAAGAAGCACCAATACGCTAGATTTTGAGTAACAATCTATACTTCCGGTTGAAGCAAAGGATTAAACGAAGGAGACGGCCATTTTGCGGGAAGGAGGTAGCCATATTGCGGGTAGGAGACAACCATCTTACAGGAAACAGAGGACCATCAACAGTAAGGAGACGGCCATGTTGGAGGAAGTGACGTATTATTCACGCAAATGTAATACGCTGCATTCGAAAACCACAAGCCGATCTCAACCTAACTCTCGTCCAGTCTGGAGGCAGAGGGGAGTTTCCTCATGGGATTTCTGTTCGTTAAAGATACCGAATTGTCTCCAGATGGATGAGATTGGTTAAGTTAGGCTTGGTGGATTTTCGAAGGCGCTAATAAATGCAGCCAAAGAAGGAACGATAATTATTTGGTAGGACTTGTATAGGACTCGCATTAGATGCACAGAAACTAAACATGTGTCGTGATATTTTCAAAAGTTAAACTTATAGAATTTTTTCCACTGGCGTGAATAACTGGGGGGGGCGGCGCCACTACAAATCCTTGGAAAATCTATTTATGCGCTATTTTATACAAAACATTTTGTATGCAGCCATAATATACTTATAGCAAGAAAAATAATCTTGCTGTAGAAATAAATCTTCACACGTTTTCTAGCGGGGGTGTAAAATTTGCCCCTATCTAGAGAAAATATTTACGTACGTCACTAAACAATTATAATTTGAAAGCACGACGTGTGTTTGTGGGAGGGGGGGGGGTGCATGTACAACTGACAGTCAGTAGCCATAGAAATATCAAAAAATTCCGTCAACTCCCAAAAGCCGTACGGAAGCTTTTAAATAACAAAATAAAATTATGGAACCGCTATCGAAAAAATCGTAACGCTTCAAATCTGGCAGCTTACAATACATGCAAGACTTCTTACTCAAATCTGGTAAAAGAAATACGTGCCACAAACGAAGCCAAAGTGCTTTCGGAAGGAAACTTAGCATCGCTTTTCCGCTTTTATCGTCGGCAAACTGGCAATTCTAGATCGATCCCACCATTATTGTCCGGGGAAACATACGTAACTGAATCCAAAGAAAAAGCCGAGATCCTCAATCTCGAATTTTCTAAAAATGGGGTAGTCGACAATAACAAAATTCCACTTTTTAAATTACCAAATGATATTGTTTTTAAAACTTCTTGTCCTCAAATTAATTTTACTGCTGATGCCATAACCTCTGTATTGCAAAAACTCAAACCTAGCCATGCCGTGGGGCCCGAGGGCTATTCTGCCTTCTTTTACAAAAATATCGCCAAACAAATTGGTATCCCTTTGGCCATTATTTTTTCTCAGTCGTTTGCCACTGGTGAACTACCCTCCGTGTGGTCGACAGCAAATGTTGTCCCAGTTTTTAAGAAGGGAAACCCTGCGGATCCTGCCAACTACAGGCCTATCTCATTGACATCGGTTCCATGCAAGGTTATGGAGACATTTCTACGCAGAGAAATGATGGAGCATATTAAAAACAACAATCTTATTACGAATGACCAATTTGGTTTCTTACCTGGTCGCTCTGCAGTACATCAGCTCCTTATTGCATTAGACAAATGGTCAGAGGCACTTGATCTGGGAGTCGAGACGGATGTCATTTTGTTTGATTTCAAGAAAGCCTTTGAATCTGTTATTCATAGCAAATTGCTTTTTAAATTAAAACAGTACCGCTTTTCCGATGAACTGCTGGGCTGGATTACAGCATTTATCCAAAACAGGACACAGCACGTAATTGTTGATTCAGAAACATCCGAAAAAAGAAACATCATCAGTGGGGTTCCCCAGGGCTCAGTCCTGGGCCCGCTGTTGTTTGTATTGTACCTAAATGACCTGTCTTGTAATCAATATGTAAACCAGGAGAAATTTGCAGACGATCTTAAACTACATTCGGTGGTTTTAACGGAGGCACATCATAAATCCCTTCAGGAGGGTGTGAATGACGTCGCGAAATGGGCAGACGACTGGCAGCTGCCACTGTCCATCAGTAAATGTATGCACTTTGCAGTTGGCAACAGCGAAAATCGTTATACCTATAGATTAGGCTCCAATGATTTACCAATGACTGACTCAACTAAAGATTTAGGAATTTGGTTCAGGCATGATCTGAAAACATCTTCCCACTGCAACAACATTACACTTAATGCCAATCGCAGATCTGCTGTCGTGCGTCGCTGTTTTAATTCGGGAGACATCAACATTCTTGTCTGGGCGTACAAGGTGTATGTACGCCCAACCCTGGAATATGCAAGCCAGGTGTGGTCACCGGGTCTGCTAAAAGACATTAACAGAATCGAGTCGGTGCAGAAAAGATTCACCAAGTCAATCCCCGGTTTGAGAAATCTGACGTATACCGAGCGGCTGAAACGTTTAAACCTTGACTCCTTGGAGCTTCGACGCTTGAAGGCCGATCTTATCCTCGCTTACAAAATTCTTCACGGGTTAACACCACCTGAGCTATCGATACTTGAAATGAGCTCTAGTACAAAAACTAGGGGTCACAGCAAAAAATTGATCACCCCACTTCACAAATTAAATTGTAGGCATCACTTCTTTAGCGTCCGGGTGGTTCCAGCCTGGAACTCATTGCCGGAACTCACTGTCAATGCCCCTTCGGTCAACTCCTTCGGGAAACTTTTATCGAGAGCCAAACTGTGTCCATTCCTGCTTCGGCCAGAATTCTGTTGGTTGTAACTCGGCTGGTTATAAGTGGCTTTCCAGCCCTCACCTGTCCGGTCGTGCTCTATTTGCACGACAAATGTTTTATTATTATTATTATTATAAAACGAATGAATGGTCGTGGGGGTGGGGGACTGAAGCAGGAACTTTTTTTTTTATCGTGACCATGAGAAAATGCGGAGGGATGCGTTGATGACAGACATTTTTGGGTTAGAGGCATAAACTTTCGAACAAGGTGGGGGCTACGAAATTTGTAACCAAAAGGAAAAAAAACGGCTATCACAGTAATTTGTTGCCAAACGGGAAAATGTCACCAGTCGTCTCCCTTGGTAACAGGGGGAGCAGGGATGGGGGGGATAATATAAATGTTTCTATTAAGCCAAAAAGGGGAAAAAATACCCTGTAATATCCCACGTCTTACGTGTACGTCCTGGACACAACAGTGTGTTAATAAAACAGTATGATGTTTTAACACTATTTAAAAAAATCGTTGGCTCCGCAGCGCATGCACGTATGTAAACAGGTGAGTAGTTATGATGTGCTACGAATTAACAACTTTATTCAGAAACATAACGCAATGCGGTTAGCAAACCCATAACTGAAAAAAAACGAAGCATTTTTTTTTTTTTTTGACTAGAACACCGGACAGTAAGGGACTCAAAATCCGAGTGTTTTGTTTTTTATTTTTTATAAACAACTGCTAATAAATCCGTACAGCTTGAACTGACGTGTCATAAATAATAAACAACAACCGGAGGCATCGAACGGTGTTGCGGAAATGTTGAGATAACGATTCACGGTTAATCTTCCCGGTCGCGCCATAGTGCTGCCGTACGTTTACGTAGGCCTACCATTTTGAGCCAGCGATGCCGTTTGTTTACCGGATACAAACGTTGTTCATTTTCAGTCATATTGCCGATTGGATTTCAGTAGCTTAATACACTAGAATACAATTTTTACGTTCGGAGTGGTCCGGCTTACGTTTCATAACGAGTATTCAGTAATTTGTTAGTCCAGATTTGCGTCGATTCGTCAGACCAAGAACCGCGGCCATGTTGGATCCACACAGCACAGAAATACGTGACGTCATTGGTTTGTGTGCAAATCTTCAGAAAAAACGGAAATGGTGTTTATTACGTCACACCACGGTGCAAGCTTATTCGCCGATGATAATTACAAAAACCCCTGTTAAACCATCTTCTCTTCTAGTCGATTCATCTTTGGGTCGTGGCGCGTAGCATGGTCTCTGGGCGAGTGGCCTGCCACCACTTCGTCTGGGTAGCTAATGAACGTCGACTAGTTGACTTAAATGCAATAAGCTTTAAAATGCAATATAAATGATGCCGCTCATCAAAAGAAGCAGCGTTTTATAAATTCGCTATTTGGACATACTAAACCTATGGTTGCCACTTTTTGTGTGTCTGTATGATGCCTGGGGGCTTATATAGGTAAGTATAAACCACTGGAATTCCCCTTTTAATAAACAAAAATCTGTACTTACATGAATTTTCCAACATACATATCTGCGAGGAAAGCTCCGACCACTGGGAAAAAAACGTTGGAAATCTGTGTGAAGTGGAAAATGTTTTTCGACAACCACTGTGGAACTCCAAGTTCTTCTTTTAAATAGATCATGACAATAGCTATGACAGATAAACGAACAAGCAATGGGTGAAATATTTCAGTTTTCAGAACTAAAACAATACACTAAAATAACTTAATACAGGCCATCAACGTATAATTGAAAATGAACGTTGTTGATCTACACTTACCAAATATTCCATATGCCGCAAAGCATTCTAGCGCGTTATTGATCAACAAAAAATAGATTCCTGCTGGTGTTGTCACACACCAGTAATTAAAGCACCTCTGACAAAATCCTTTACCCTGAAAATCAAAAATAAACAAATACAAATTGGCATCATTCACACTTATGTATTTTTGGATACTAGGAAACAGGCTTTAGGCAATTCAGGCAGAACAAATTGAATTTTTTATTAGTTGTCTGTACACTTATTTACGCTGAATACAGTCCTTGGGCGTAGTGTCACAGTCATGGCATTGAGAGTTTGAGTTGTCATA
>JAHWFP010235304.1:0-10093 GCA_023313725.1 Lithobius niger
AACCACGATGTCAAACTACAAGCATTTAACTAAAACACGTCAAACTAAAAGGATTTAACCATGATGTCAAACTAAAAGGATTTAAGCACGATGTCAAACTACAAGCATTTAACTAAAACATGACAAACTAAAAGGATTTAACCACGATGTCAAACTACAAGCTTTTAACTAAAACACGTCAAACTAAAATGATTTAACCGCGATGTCGAACTACAAGCACTTGCCCACACGATGTCAAGCTACAAGCATATAACCAAACTATTTCAAACTACAAGCATTTAACCAAAATGAGGTCTCCGATTGCCATCCACGCAAAGCAATAAGGTAAACTTCGACGAGGTAACCGCCGTATACATTTATTAAAAAATTCAA
Organism: Lithobius niger; assembly: GCA_023313725.1. Classification (NCBI taxonomy): domain Eukaryota; kingdom Metazoa; phylum Arthropoda; class Chilopoda; order Lithobiomorpha; family Lithobiidae; genus Lithobius; species Lithobius niger. The sequence continues at coordinate 373 of JAHWFP010235304.1, forward strand.
AATTTCCCCAACTACTTGCGCCTTGCTCACGGGTGTAAAACATTAAAAACACAACATTCTCCGAAGCCAGTTTCGGTGGACGGTTGCATAGCAACGCCACTTTCTCTATCGTTCTGTCTCAAAAAGCTTCTATGTAGCTAGATATTTTGTGCCTTAGCTGCTGGGAGGGTTACGTCCCGTTTCGCCAAATCCCGTTTCGCCAAAAAGAAAGCAGATTAACAGCTTTTGCCTCAGGGGCCAGTCCCGTTTCGCCAAATATCGTTCACGAAATTTTAGGCACACGAAACATTTAAGACATTTAACACGAACATTTATAACATGTAAATGGTCAGACATTTATAGACAAACACCCGTTTTGCAGAATCCCATTTTGCAAAATAATTTGTTTCAAATTACGTGCCTCGTTCGCGCTACCGCGCTCGCTGCGGCTAAACACGTACCATCAGAAACCACAACTAATCAAAAATTACTTCCAATTAGGCATGCCTCTTTAACTTCTGCAATGTTATATTTTTTAAGAATATTTTGATTCTGAGAGACGGGATTCTTCAAAATAACTATCTTAAACGAGAACCTTGGCATTGACGCAGTGACGCCAAGCATTCTAAAAAATTATATTTAAAAGCATATCTTTTTCCGTCTGTATTGCCAGTTTTCAAACGCTAATAAATCAACTGGGTTTATTCTACCACTGCTTGTCTCTGCTAAGTGTTTGCCTTTTAAAGCCAAAGAAATAAGGTATTAAAGTTCGTGTACGTAAAATTTTGTCAAATTCGTTTTGGCGAAACGGGACTGGCCCCTGAGAGCAAAACTGTTAATCTGCCTTTTTTTTTCTTTTTGGCGAAACGGGAGTTCACCGCTGGGAGAGAGATAACCCTCTCCCTCGCCCCCACCCTGAAAAAGACACGTGCAACAAACCATTAGTTTTTTTGCATGCCTATTGATAACGCGGTCAAATGCGAAAAAATTTATGTGTACGTCACTTGTTGACGTAAAGCAGGCAAATAAGGAAGTCGTTTTCTTGAAAATCTATTTAAACATTCTCCTTGAATTGCAGCTGGACTTCTGAATGATAGGTCTGGACGGTTCGGATGCGAACGTCAATACTGCCTGCAAATGAATGGACCACGAAATGGCAAGGAATGGAAATGCCAAGTCGAAGTACGTAACAGGAAAGTGATTCGCGACCGTTGAATTAGTCGTTATTATTCAATGAGGCTGGTCCGATTTTTTTTCCGTTTCTTTTCAATTGGCTGTTAGCGCTTTAACGACTTGAACACTCTTAACCCCTTAAAGAGGGAGTTCCTAAGTAGAAGATACGAAGATAAAACAAATTACCAGAAGTTTTTACCACTAGAGCGTAGTATGATACAAATAATTTTTGCTCTGTAGCCTAAACATTTGCTTTAAAGGTGCATTCCTCCCAAAGAGCCATTTTTCTCGATCCTCCACATAAAAATCTGTTTTAAAATGTGGCATCGAGAAGATTTTCTGTTGAATGTTGGGAACTATATTTATTAGCATCCTGCGGTTAAATGATCCTTTGCGTGCTTACAATAATCTTGACGTTTCATCCGTGTGTGCGTGCATGTACGAATTTTTAATCGTTTGGTAATAATTACGTCGAGAATAAAAATCTAAAAGACTAATGCGGTAAAAATTAAAATTATTTATGCCAATAGATCGCCGAAAAAAACTAAATACTAGCCTACAAAAATTATAAAATGTGATGTTAAAATACGAGAATCATTCTGGTTTGTGACGACAGAATTTTTTCGTTGATGCTGTTTCGTCTACTACGCCCAAGACCAACTGAGATAGTAGCTCCGTACCTCGCTGCGAAGAATGCAGCTACATCTCAGTTGACCTTGTATTAGTACGCCGAGTCTCGCGAAACGGTGTGATGGTAACATGCGCTGATTGCGATCTGCGCGTGGCTGTTTTAAGGCAGGCAAAATGTACCTTTAAATGTACTGGCTTTTCCCTCTTGAAAAGTTGTATCGTGTGGTGCCTGTCTACTTAAGAAATAATTGAACAGTATTATTTTTTTTCCGCATTGAAGAAAAAATCGATTTGTGTTTTCATCACCTTGGGAATGCAACTAGTGATTGGGAATAATGATCCACATGCTAAAAGTAGGTTCGAATGGTATTCGTAACGGGAACACCAATCACTTTGCATTGAAAGCAAAATAAATAGACCAAGTCGAAAAATTTTCCGATAATACCATATATGGCTACTTTCCAGTTATTTCCCACCGTTGGAATCGGTAAACGTTGGAATCGGTAATAGGACCGGGAGGGGTGCAATCATGGCTGCGCTCGTGATCACTATGCCACCTTTTCATTCGTTTTAGGTCTAATGCATAAAACATTGGCAAAACCGAATCAGAGAGGCTGCTGTCTCTCCATCCCATTCTAAATTATGATCGTTGGTCAATCGTTTGTGCGCCTCAACATTTTCGAAAGTGACAGAAGTGTACAGAAGACCGGGTGCGACTAATTAGTCGCGGCAGCCCTCTTGTCATTTATTATTTTTATTCGTGTGCTTTGAGTTGACACGTCTTTATGGATTTTAAATTGTTAACTTGGCTTTGGCTTCTTAGCCGTATCTGTTTTTTTTTTTCTGTTGGCTTGAAAACGAAACGGGGATTGATTCGAAACGTCGCAAATTGTGTATTTTATGTGCTGATGCCATTTCATTGTAAAACTTGAATCCTGCGTAATGTTTCTTTCAAACAGCGGCTGCACGTCGACCAGATAACGTCGACATAGAGCTGTTATTATTAGGTATCGGCATCAGATCTACAGCATAGCATCAAAACGCCTTGGCTAAGGTAGAGGATTCACTTGGTTGGCCGGCAGTGCGTGAGTCACCATTTAACGGTTTTTGATACGATCTTTAACTTGGACATCATTTTTGCATGTGGCGAAGGGATGCTGCTGTTTCGAAGGAAAGTTTAATGTGCATTCCTGATTTTGTAAATATAAACCTGTGTTTTATTTGGCAAGTCATGACCTGAAAAAGGGAAAAGAAAAAAAAACAGCGCGGAGCCTAACGTTAAACGGTTGGTTGGCCACGACTGGCTAAGCATGGATGAAGCATTTACTTTTCCCACGCTATCTCTTACCGTTATTCGCATATTCCTCCTACCTGTACTAAGGGCGCGTTTACGCAACGAGACCTTCTCGCTCGCCGAACGCTATTTGCGAGTCAACCGTTATTTATTTATTTACGATTAGTTTCCAGTTATACCAAATGAATGCAGCAATACATAGCAAATTAAATGTTATAAATAAAAATGCGGATAAAGAACAAAAGTAATTTTAAACACTGCTATTGTTGTCATTTCGTACTATTTCCAAAATTTGTTATTTTCGCTCTAAGAACAGCTTCCGGCAGTGATTGGACGACGGTAGCATAAATAGCTTCTCGCAGCGAGAATTCAAAATCCAACATGGCATCCATTTCGGGGTTATCGAATCGAAAACAAACCATCGAATGCTGGCGTTCAGAAATCAGTCCGACGTTCTGTACTGCAGTAAAAATTGTTTTCTTCTGTTGTCATGAATCGGCGCAGTGAAGCCGCACCCACCGTTGTTCGTGTCACGAAGCACGAGAAGATCTGCTTCCGCGTCGTTTCCATGGTTACCACGTAGAGACAACTTGGAAAACCGCATGCTCCGATAAAGGCGAGAAGCAGCCGGCAGATGTAGTGTATGTAGTAAAAGCTAGTGAGCAAGAAAACTGTCGTAGCAACTGCACCTTGCTCGCCGAAAGCCATTTGCAAGTCTGTATTTACGATGGTTTCCAATTTCTACGAAAGTATTGCGCCCATACATACAGTTAGCCAAATTGTATTATACATAAAAGGATGGACAAAATACGAAAAACAAACTTGGAGCGGTCAATAAACATATTGCAATCTCAATGTTTTAAAGTTAGGCTGCCATGATACACGTTTCATCCAGCGATCCGTCAGTCCGGTGGCGCCGTATAGTGACGCCTTTTTGAAACTAGTACTCCAGGCGTTGTTTCTGCATATCTAGTCACTAGATGGCGCAGGAGGGATGGATCGACGAAGGCAAAATGTATCGTGATAGTGTTTAAAAACTATCTCAATACCCGGTAGCATACTAACTCGGTAAAACAAACAAACAAAACGTTGCAACCGCCGGCCTGTACGAACCAATCGTAACGATCGTGTAGGGTTTAATTAGTAACCCTGATCGTGTCGTTGCTCTTCATTTTTGCGATGGGAAATCAGCCGGATGAAATATCGCAATGCATATGAATTTTGCAGTCGAATTAAGGACAAAATAAAATCAATATGGCGATAATTCGATACGGTAGAAAAAGGAAGATCACATGCCAAGGCCTGCTGGGGTTGCAACTGTTTCCCCATCGGCATTCTTTGAAAATATATTTTTGGTGAGGTATTGCTATTTAAATTTAAATTTAATTGTGACGATCACTGTACATCTCTTAAATTTTCTATGTTTTTCCGGTCTGTTTATTTGCTGACGTGAAAGCACTCAAGAATTTTTTATTTCAAATGAAAACCAGGCAGCTCAGGCTTGCCAGAAGGTGCTCAAAGTGCTTGAAAGTACTTGAATTTTTTTTTCAATTCATGGCATTGAGTTCCTTGAAATTGTTAGGTGGTACATCATTGAAACATCTGATGTACCCAACAGATATACTTGTTAGGTGGTACATCTTTTAATTAAATTTTTGTTTCGTAATTTAAAATAATGGCCTTTCCTTTGAGCAAGATAAAGACAAAATGCCTATTTGTTTTAGAATTGCATATTTGCCGTAAAATGTTGTTGGGCTTATCTTTTAAATTTTGTTCTGTACACACAGTATGTAAGAGGCCTTACAGGAAATTCCAGTTCAGAGGCCACGGCCTAGGGGTACAAGTGTGCCCGTTACCTATTTATTTTAAATTTATTAACACTTAATGCTAATCTAGCTACTCACTTTTTCATTACTCACAACATTTGACGGTACCCCATGTTAAGTTCTGAGTGTGTATTCACTGCAAGCTAGTATCTATCGTGAAGTAATTCGATATTGTGGCTATTGTGGTAAGTAATCCGATATTGGTCCAGAATCCATCCACATCTTACTTCTTAGATCCACCGACCAAGATGACTTGTCCCAATATGATGGTGGAAGCTCCTTGTAAACAGGAGTCCCCAAACGTCATACTGACGTCACAGCCCAAAAGTACTAGGAACAGCCCTCTCCATTCCCTGTATTGGAGCGCCTTTTCACGAGAATACCTCAATGAAAGGCTTTAGAATAGTCGGAATGCCAAAACACCCCTTCCCACATTCCAGAGTTGGGTGAGGACATGTAACTGTTTAGTACTGTCCCCACCCAGATCCTGAATGTCTTTGGACCTAGAGTAGCTAATTAAACCTCTATCGTTGACCAAGTAATTGGGTACTAATTAATCAAGTAGTTGGTGGACAACTGGTGTGTCACAGCTCCTCAACGCATTTTCATCAGTTACTAGGCTATTAAAACGATTCTAGGGGGAAAATGGCGAAGAAAAACACCGTACTTGGTGAAGCCCATTACCTTGCCGGTGAAATTCGAGCCAAGGCAACTGGCTCTCACCTATAACAACAGCAACAACACAGAAAACAATTTCTGTCTCCTCTGGCTTTTTTCCCCCCGCTTTTTCTTCCGCTTCTATTTTTTCCCCATCAGGCGCACGAATAAAACCTGAACGATTTAGTGTTTAGTCACACGTAATTGTTGGTAAGTTTGTTGATTAATAAAGGTCCTTCAAAATTGTTTACTAGTTGTGGAAATTCCGTGAACAATTATATTGGGTTTGAAAAGTCCTTGAAAGGGTTTGAATTTTTTTTTTGTATGTGATCATATATACGAAACGTGTAGGTAAACTTTGTTCTAGTGATTAATAGCTGGTAACGAGCGATATCGACGGATACCAATAATAAAGACGATTATAATACCACCAATTGGTTAAAGGGACATACCTTCTCACTAATTTCGAGCATTCTGCTGGTAATAGCTTTTGTGACATTTACATAGGTTACAGTGAATGTAGCAATCTCGTTTCTTGCGAAGGGGAAAAGTAGGAAACCTGATTGCCTTCGCAACATTTGCACACGTCTGAACTCATGTTGTGAAACTGAGCCATACAAGATAGCCAACTGGGAGGAATGTACCTTTAAAAGAGAAAACGAAGGTTGATATCTCGAGCCTACGTCGGCATTAAAGGTACATTCCTCCCAAAGCTATTTTTCTCGATCCTCCGCATTAAGTACGGCCCCAAAGGTCTATTTACTTCCCGTTGGTCAATCCCTTGCTAAAAATCCGTTTTAAAATGTGGCATCTAGGCGATTTTCTGTTGAATATTGGGAACTCATTTAATAGCGGCCTGCGATTATGTGATCCTTTTGCGCGCTTACAATAACCATGACGTTTCATCTGTGTGTGTATGTGTGTGTGCGTGTACTGGGTTTTAATCGTTTGCTAATAATTACCATGAGATCAAAAATCTAAAGACTAATGCGGCAAAAATTAAAATTATTTATGCCAATAGGTCACCGAAGATTAATGATAAGATACTAGCCTAAAAAATTATAAAATGTGATGTTAAAATACGAAAATCTTTTCGGTTTACGGCGACACAATTTTTGCGTTCGTGCAGCTTCGCCTACTACGCCCAAGGAACCGCTGCGAGGAATGCAGCTACTATCTCAGTTAGCCTTGTATTACTACGCCCAGTCTCGCGAAACGGTACGATGGTAACATGCGCGGATGGCGATCTGCGCGCGGTTGTTATGAGCCACGCTGAATGTACCTTTAATAATTTTCTTTGTTTCCCACGCAACAAAAAGCTTTTATGGTGGACGGGTACATTTGGCGTCAGCGTCCCCTTTCCACGGTCGAGTCAACTGTCTTGAAACTATATTCAAAACCTCCTACGCGCGCATCTCCCGATTACGCCGTTCAGACACGCCATTGTGTGCATAATTTGGTACATAATGACACGGGAGAAAAGAAACTGGACGGACTATTTTTTTTATCTGTACCTCTGGCCAGCCCTTTCCATCCTTATCCACGGGGGTAGGATGGCGTGGGCGTCAGTTTCGAGTAATCAAATTCAAAAAAAGGTCGTTATAGGACGACTCTCTTGGACTCTGGACTTGTACGTTTGGTTGGAAGTCGTTTTTATTAGTGGCCGTTGGGCTGCTGAGGATATACGGTAAAAGGTCAGTGGGACTATAGAGTATTAGGGTAGAGAGAAACGGAGCCAAGCCATTATTTTCGGGTGAGTACAGTGCGTGGGGTAAATGTGGAACAGGAAAACAAAGGCAGTGAGCTACGAGAAAATTTACCAACGCGATCGTAAATGTCAGCTTTGCCATCTCTTTTGGATGTTTCATTTAATGGAGTTTTAAGTTGATGTTGTATTACTGCTGGGGAGGGTTGGACGCCCTCTCGTCTTCCACCATTGACTTTCTGTTGTTGTTGTTGTCGTTTTGGGAAAAAAGCAGTGTTGAAAACGTTGATGTCGTAGTGAGAGTAGACGGCTTCTCTACTATTCAGCAAAGGTAAAAACTGTTAAATGAGCATAGGTCCTGTGAGTGAAGAAAAAAAGCACCGAAACTTAGCGGTAGGACTTCGGCCTTTGGTTTCAAAGGTCGTGGGTTCAATTCCCCCGCTTAGACGGCCTGACATATTAGTCCAAAAGGCAATCAAGGCAAGTAGGTATGCATTCGTATTTACTTGACTTTTCATTGACAAGACCTGGAAAAATCATGTGAAAATCCTAGAATTTTAAGTTTGGGACCATTCAAGTGTTACGTCATCAAAAAGAGGTAGGGGTCGGCTACTGGTGACGATTGCTGATGAGGTGGGCAAGGGCGGTGGCCAGTTGATGTCGTACGCACCACTACCCTAGCAAAATACTATTTTAAAGGGTGGAAATATGCAACAAAAAAACTAGGTCCTCAGAAAACTGGATATATAAGGAAAACACCCCTTCTGTGTGGGGGGGGCGGGGTGAAGTTAGAAATGACGTAATACTGGACGGGGAGGGGTTGAGCAAATGATGAGGAGGCGGGGGCGGGGGGTTAAAATGGCCAATTTCTTGCTGATTTTATAATTTAATTGAACGGTCCCTTTCTTTACACGTAAGTACAACCCTGAAAGTGGTTTATTTCCGTACCAAAAAGTCAGGTGTAGCTAGGAAATGGTATACTTGACCCAAGCCGAAAAGTCTTCAACCACACCTACGTGATCACGGGAAACGAGCAACGCAACTTGGTTGAATGATATGCAAATCCGTATTCTCAGTGGCGCGAAACTAGAGCGCGTCCACAACCACCGCGTTACGTGCGGTGCCGCGGCAGACGTATCTACGCGTGAACGAATCGAGTTGGTTGAACCCATGGATCTTCTTGACCGATCTTTAAAACGGTCCTCCAATTTGCTTCCACGCAATTGACGCGAATAAATTGGACTGCGAAGGAGAGTTTACCAAGTGTCGACCGGCTCTCGCAAATCACGAGTAAATCGAGACACGGCGTTTCAAAGTACCTTCGCTCGATCGAAAGGGTTGGAATTCTAACTTCGGTTTTTTTTTTAACTTCTTTCTTAAGACTTACGTGGTGGCGTAAGCGTCGACGATTAAAGAGGGTGGAGCAACGAAAAGTATAAAGGGAAAAAAGAAAAAAAAAAGGAAAGTTGTTAGTAATTGCTAAACCAATGCAACTCAGACAGCGACGGCGTAGCAGCGCACTTTAACTACAAACTCGGCTTGTAATTGGCTGGGGTTGCTGCACCCTTTACGTACAGACAGCCAAATTCATTCAGATTAAAGAACTCCGAAAGGAAAGACTTACAAAGATGGCTGCGGCGGGAAGGGGGGAGGTTGGAAGTAATTAGGGGGTTCGTACTCGTATCCTGAGAAATGCCTTAAACTGGCATTCCTTCTTGCCTCGTGCATTGCTTATGTCCTCCGCTACGCACCGCGACTCGTGCTTGACGTCATCCAGCGAGGGCGAACGTTGCCGTTTCTCCATGGGAGCAGACGGGTCACGATGTATCAGACGCGCAGAATAGCTGCTGCCTTCATAATGCGAAGATAAGAACGGCGCAATACTGTCGGGGTTCAGGTTAAGTTAATTTAAGCCAAAAAGGTGCACATTATAAAATCAACAATTCATCGACGTCTCGGGCCAAATATGCCCCCATTATCAAGAATCACAAAAGAACACTAAAATTTCACGAAGTGAATTCATAAAAACAGCAAACAGACAACACAAGGCGAAACTGGTATAGTATGCAATTGAAACGGGCAACAGAATTCCAGAATGCGGAAATAAAAAAAATGAAAGGCTAAAATGTAAACAAGCTGGTGCAGCGAGTACCGTACCTAGTGGCAACCGTTCTGCCTGTGTATAAATGGAACTCCATCTGAACTATTGTTGTGGTGTCGTTACTTGTAGCACCACAACGGCCGCTCTCAATTTAGGTTCCGTAATTGTCAACCCTCCAGTTTACCATAACTTACGCTAATAGGCTAGCTATGTTTTCTGTAATAGTTGTTGTACCATACTTCCTGTCACATGACTATACACCTGTATATAAACACTGAGCAAGATCCTGTCGTTTCTGGTTTTTTTTCGGCTGTCTATTGTGGTGTCGTTACTTGTGGCACCACAATGGCCGCTCT
>JAHWFP010235305.1:0-53270 GCA_023313725.1 Lithobius niger
CATCTGGTTATTCCAGAAATTTTGCGACCACATGTGCTAAATGAACTCCATTTGGGCATTGTGGGCTCATAAAAGCGCTTGTGCATTCACACATCCGGTGGCCGGAGATCGGTGCAGACCTCTAAAAACTTTTGAAAACCTGTGATGCCAGTCAAGTAAATAAAGATGGTGATATTGCTGGACGAAAACGTATATGAGAGCAACCAACAACTGCATAGTCTAGAATTCACATGGATTACGGTGGCCCATATGAAAGCAGAATGTTTTTTGTAGTACTCAATGCACATTCTAAATTTCACGTTCGATTTCAGCATGAAATAAAAGATGAGTGCGAGTATTATTAAAATAATTAAGGAATTATTTGCTACCTATGGATTGTGTAAGCAACTGGTGTCTGACAACGGACCTAATTTCGTAAATTACTAGTTCTCACAATTTCTTAGAGAATGTAGTATTTGCCATATCAGAAACATTCCGTATTTTCCTAGCTATAATGGAAATGCCAATAAAATGTGGTCAAAAGTTTGAAGCGCTTGCTAAAAGCTAGTGTCACTGCAGTTTTGTAAGTGGAAAATACACTGCTTCTTTTCCTAAAAGAAGCTCACAATGAACTACATTGAACGCCTGGGGTCACAACTTTTACACTATTTCTTGGAGGAAATGTGTGTACATGTGCATCGTTAATGGTCCCTGGTGCAAATGAAGAGTTAAAGAAGCTCAGTTATGTCAGTTAAAATCCGCTCTTGATTAAAGCACAAATATCATTTGAACTAAACCAACTTGTATATGCTAGAGACTTCAGGACTGGCAATAAACACCAAAGGGCTAAAGCAATTTTGATTTAGAAGGATGGAAATTTGTGATATTCTGTCAAATTAAAATCTGATGAGGTTTGGCAAAGACACTGCATTACGCATCCATGAGCTGTCTACGTCAACTTCCTCTGATTTGTACACGTGGAATGATAATTATCAATATGAGCCGCAAGATGGAGCTACCGCTTAAGGGAAAACTGATGCACGAATTCTGGTTTATGTGTCGTTTTTGAAACCATCCATGGCCACATTGTCGAGGGAGTCGAATCGTTGCTGTCGTTCGCATTGTTCAGTGAATTCAATTCTCCATTGCAATCTTCTGAGATTCCGGAAATTGCATTACGCCATTGTTCGAAACAAGAGGATACTTTGGATTTGGCACCAGTTCTTCCGCCACTGAATGTCACAAGTGTGCGTCGTCGAGTTTGCATCGTCACTCTCGGACATTATGCTGTCTTTGCAATGAGTAATTTAACCTACTTCAAAAACTCTCCGTGGATCAGGGGGTGGTTTCTTACCAAAACTTTCCAGGGAATTGTCCTAAACTGGGTTGTTCAGTCCAGGGAATTGTCCTAAACTGGGTTGTTCAGGAACAACAAGAAAATAGCCGCAGTGACTAAACTTATGACAGCATAGTTTTGTTGTATTTGACAAAGGTAGCAAGCAGCCAAATATCTTTTCAGCACATTTGCTTGGTTCCCATGGTTTCTTGCTTATGTCTTGTTCCGTAAATTAATTTTATTGTTCTTTTTCTGTGAAAGTACATATAGTTTTTTTGGGGGAGGGGAGATGGTGCATTAATGTTTTATGTTAATGAAATTAAACGGTTTAAAAGGGTACTCCCTCTGTTATTGTTGGTAGTAGTAAATATTTGTATCTGGGAGTATTTGTACATATAAGGAGTATAATTTATGTTGTTTTATTGCATATTGTGTTGCATGAGTGCAGTATATTTAGTGAACTCATCCTTCTTTGGAAGGATGACTGTCGTTATCTGGTCACTACCTTTAAGGTGGTTACCACCAATGTTAGTATAATGATGCTACTACCAATTAGATAGGTGGTGTTGCCACTAATACCACTTGTAACCTTTTTGTGATGAGGTTCACTAGGGGCTGTCAGGTGCTGCCTGTAACCTGATTGTTGACCCAGCTGAAAGTTGCATGTTCTTTCTTAAGCTTGGTCGAACCTAGATTTTAAATTGTCACAATCATTACAGAATGGCTTCCATTCTATTCAACAACAAACCTTCCAAAACCTTCATACACATGACACCGCACGTTGAGTCTCCAAATAGTAGCGAATTGCACTGGATGGAAATTATGATTTTGGAAGGCACTGATACTGTTGGCTCCCACACTCAAACATGCACGTGCAACCATAGCTTGCTGCCTCCATGCCACAGTCAAGCTTGTTGGCCGAAACTTTGTTTCATTAGCTACAGTGGCTATGAAATCCCTATAGCCAATACTACTCTTTATCTTGCTGTATCACTCGCTATATTTCCGATGTGATTTATCTAACAAAATTGTCCCTCTCTCCCTCTGGTGCCATGGCCACGACTCAGAGCACGTCAAAAGCTAAAGCCAAAGCTATATCACCGGGTCTCGTTGGCTGCTGCTGCAGGCCGCCTTGTGTGCGGCCACCCTTTGTATGGCTGGTAACCCTTTTCTTTCTGATTGAAACATGTTCTTATCGAACAATTTTCTTTCTTGCTGTAAATGCAGATTTAATGCTGGTACATGGGCTTCGACCCAAAAAATCACTCTGTTTCATTGCAAATGGTAAAACAAATGTGTAAACCAATGGTGCAACAAGGTTGGAGCACCATCGTAACATAGCCTATGAGCTATGATGTTGGTATGTCCATGTTAAGACATGGTACAAGCCGAGTTCACAGAAGTGCTTTCTGTGAGTGTGGTCTTGGAAACTTTATGAATAAATGCTTAATGTATTTTTGTCATTTTCATTGCTGCGATATGTAGCCATTGTACACTACATAAAATAGTTGTGGACTAAAATGGATAAAATTGCCCGGATCGCAGCGCCAAATCCTACCCTTCAAATCTAAAAAAAATGTTTTGTCTGGCCCATGTTGTATCATCTAGATAAAAAAAAAATGTACGGTATTCAGTGATTAAGTCGTAAATGACACCTCCTATAAATGTAAACTGGACTGTTTCATTAAATCGTATGATTAGAAATTCAGTTTATTTGACATCTTACAATTTTTTTAAGTAATACTATAATAGCTACTTCCCATTCAAGGCTCCCCTCTGTTTACCATTCCTCCTCCCATCCCTCCCAGGTCTAGCATTCTGCTGAAAATGGTTGTTCATGCCTGTATTAAAACACATGCTTCATTACAGATGCAAAAGTGTTCGGGAAGCATTTCCTAACAAAAGCGGTGAAGCCAGTGACGAAAACACTAAAGCTTACATTGGGGAAACCTGTGACGACAGCGTATGTCCTGAAGGATGTAATAAAGGCCTTTGCGTTGGGCCAAACAACTGTCTATGCAGTAAAGGCTACAGTGGAGTTAACTGTCAATTACCAGATTGTGCTGAGGGGTAAGTGTTATGTATAATGAATGATTACACCATGTCACAGAGGTTTACTTTTCCCAACCACACGTATGCTAATACAAAGAGCCGTATTCCAGAAATCCACTGAAGGGTGAATGTGAGAGGGCAAATGTGAGTGAAAGTGACGTCTTAGGTAAGTGCCAACAATTTTAGTATAGCCACAAAAGCGAATGTGAGTGTCCTAACATCCTGAGGGTATTTCTATAGATGCGTTTTGACCCATACACTCACCGTTAGCCCCACTCACACTTGAGTGAATTTCTGGAATAATGCTAAAAGGAAGAAGTGGCTCAAATTTAGGAATGCAAGGGTGCGAGAAGTAGACCCGGATTATTTTGGTGTTGGAGAGGGAGGGGGAGTGTGGACGCAGAAGATGGGAAAGGCAAGAGGGAGTGTTATCAAGGAAACCATTTAGTTTCCTGTACTAAAGCTAAAACGAATAAAATCACTGAGTGAGATGCTGTGCCTAGGCGGTCGTGGATTTCAACGAAGTTGGCTTCTCGGCAAAGCTGTGCAATACAAATTACGCTGTTTAATAAGACCCCCATATCTTGTCGAAGAAAGCTAGGCAGATAGTCCAGTCAAAATAACTTTGTAAGGTTGTTCGGGGAGGTCTAGCAATGACTATATCAAAAGTCCTGATGATTTGGAGGTGAGCTGGCTTCGCTAGACCATAAAATACCCCGAAATAGGTGACTTTTTTTTATTAGTTTTCCGTTAATATCTCGGAATCTGCGGGTCCTACCAAAAAAATGTTCCTACAAAAATGAAAGAGGACAAAATTTACCACAAAAATGATTCGCTTCATTTTTTCTCTAGCACCAGTAGTTTACGAGATATTCGAGTTCGAAAATTGAGAAATCTTCGAAATTGAAACTGTACGTGGTGTAAATAGATCAGGTGAATACACCCTAACCTCATTTAAGTTACTACACGATCACATAACATCAAACACTTATTTACCGCTATACATATTTATTTACTACATATGCAGTTATTACATCAGGCTACTACATATAACATCACCTCGTAACATCAAATCAAGTCGAGGTCAACGTCCTCCTTCTAAAGATTATCGTCCTCAACAGTTGGTGTCAGACTATTCAAAGTCACAGTGGCAGTTGTGGCAGATAGTGCAACTCATGCTTATTTTCCTGCACCTGTTTCCACAACATGTGGTACATCTGCAAAATATGAAGTTGAGACAGCCTCAGGAGCTACAGAGTCTTTGTTTCCGTAGGCACAAGGTTGCCATTCTGCCTAGGCTCCTAACCCCAAAGTGCAACTAGCTGGTAACTTATTACCCATCCATAGTGTTGCAGTTGGTGGAAAACACGAAACGAGCGTCGCACAGCTGCCCCTTCTGTGGGAGGAAGCGACAGTAGCTCCGACTCCATATTGGTGAAAGACTTTGAGAGGTCATGGTGCCTATCCAAGTTGAGGGGCGTTGTAGCAGTGCTCTATATATAGAGTAAAGAAAAAACTGGTCTGCCTCTGCTACCTGTTGATACTTGGAAGTTGAGTGGTTGAACACATCTGCTACTCAGCATAATGCCTCACGTTGTAACAACAGTTTGTAACTTACTACTTTCTCCTTCCTAAAGGAAACTTGTCACACCCTGTGAATGCGTGAGCAAACAGTAGGACATCTTTCAGGCCCTTCCGTTGTTGGGTTGAAGAAATTACCTGTGTTCCTACCTTTCTACGACCTAGCTTGTAGAAGAATATATTTCGGTATGTAGCTCTCAGAGTTGTAAGAAGAAATATAGATCTACGTCTTCTCCAACAATGGCTACATTGTCCTGTCACTCGCTCTGGCGATGGCACTCCTGACAATTAGAGTGTCAGCATCCTCAGCCATTTAGTTGGAGGAAAGCATCTTGATCAGCCTGGTCTTATGTTTGTTAGATTGAAACTAATGTAGCTGAGGCAGGACACAGATTTTTCTTGAGTCTGTACTCCTACTAAACGTCCCTCAACTTGCATAGATGCCATGCCACTGTAGATGGAAAATGAGCTATTGCACTTTAGGGTTGGGAGTGTAGGCAGAATGGCAATCTAGTGCCTTCTGCAACCATGAAGTAAGATGCCCCAGAAGCTGTCCTCAACCTCACATTTAGCAAATGGACCACAGGGTGTGGATACAAGTGTGGGTGCAGGAAAATAAGAGTGAGTTGCACTGCTATCTGCCACAACTGCCATAGTCACTGTTTGAATACCCTGACGCCAACTGTTAAGAACGATAACCTTCAGGAGGAGGATGTTGACTTCGACTTGATTTGATGTTATTGTGAATGCTTTTCATGTTACGATTCGACGTTATATGCAGTAAATAAATATGTATAGTGGTAAATAAGTGTTTGATATTATATGATTGGTATAGTAACTGAATGGAGGTTAGGGTTGGTTCACCTAATCTATGTACACCGCGTGTAGCAGAGCTCTGTCAATTTCTGAGATTTCCCAATTTTCGAACTCGAATATCTCGTAAACTACTGGTGCTAGAGAAAAAAAAGTATCAAGTTTGTGATAAATTTTGTTCCCTCTAACTTTTATAGGGAACATGTTTTGGTAGGTCTCACAGATTCAGAGATATTAACAGAAAACTAATAAAATGTCACCTATTTTGCGGCATTTTGTGGTCTAGCAAAGCGAGTTCACCTCCAAATCACCAGGACTTTTGATATAGTTGTTACTAGACCTCCCCGAACAACCTTACAAAGTTTCAACACTTTGGGATTTTATTCCACCATTTGCCAAATTTGAGCCTTCGTTGACTGGACTAAAACGATATAATTGGTTTACACAACACTGCTCATATGTAGTAATCGCTCTTGAGACAGGCTAAGAAGAAAAACACGTCAGGCATTAGCAAGGTTTTAGCTACACAACTCCAAACTTCACTTTAACTAATCATCACAATTTTGGGATAGATTCACTGACGTTTAGCCAACATCGGCAGCTAACTAATATTTAAGAAACCTTGCTTAGGCGAACAAGGGTGTGGCCAAAACGGCAGCATGAAGTGCGCTAGTTCACACGATGCACTAGCAAAGATAATAAAGATGGTTTAGTCTTACCCACAATTTATAGCCAGAAAATGAGCGAAAACATGAACGTTTACTATTATACCAGCCCCTAGTAAAGCGGGCTTAGATCGGTCCCTAAGGTAGGTACACCATTTTACTTACCATTGATTCAAAGAAGACATTCCCACCCTTCGAATGAACCTAATTAAAGTCATTCATCTAAATTAGAAACGTCACAAGTGCAGTTGAAAGTTGAAAATGAGCCAAAAATTGAACGATAACTGTGATACAGCCCCTAGTAAAGCGGGTGTGGCTCGGTCCCTAATAGTGATAGACCCTTTTCCTTGTCCTTGATTCACTGAAGACATTCCTACCTTTCAAATGAACCCAATTAGAGTCATTTATCTAAATTAGAAACGTCATAAGAGCAGTTGAAAGCTGAAAATGAGCGAAAAATTGGACGGTCAGCCCCTAGTGAAATGGGCGTGTGTCCCTAATAATGGTAGACCCTTTTCATTGCCCTTGGTTCAAAGAAGACATTCCAACCCTTAGAAGAATCAAATTGAAGTCATCCACTTGAATTATAAACTTAGCAACAGCAATTGAAAGTGTAAGTTTTATTCACAAATCATTAAATAAGCAAAAATGGCCTAAAATGGACATGAGCATTTTTCTCGATAACCGTGAAATACGGAAAAAAAGTATGGGACCTACATTGTAGGTTACATTATTGTAAACAACTTATATTCGAACAGTTTTTGTATAACACGAACGGTAATAGGCAAAAATTGAGTAAAAATTAGGCGCCATATTGGTCGCCATCTTTAATGCTCACGGTTTTCAGCCTGGAACCCTTCTGAATCTTAAGGTGTACATCTTTTAGAGTAGGTTATAGCAACAAACTTCCCTCACAATGCAAGGAACACTAAAATTTCCTTTGTATTTCTATACAAGTGTTGAATGCATTTTTAAACTATGATATGCAAATTAGACCAATTTTTTTCCAGGAAAACGACAGCAGATATCGTGGATAAATATTTTTTTCGAATTCAGTACACTCATTCCAGTTAGGAACAACCATGAAATCTTTTGTTGCAATTTGTGGAGGGTTAAATCACGGATTTACTGGCCTATTGTAAATCGGATCGCTTACTACCAGAAGTCAACTATTTAAAATCGGCTAAAATCCTAATATCTCAGAAAATAGTCGAGGTATGAATTTAACGCTCCTAATCTCTGGTCAGAAGATTTCAACCAAACCAGAAAAAAAATTGCGAAAGTTGAGTCACAAATACATTTAAAAAAAAATTATTTTGAAGGTTTTGGAGGTCTCAGCCGAAGCCATGGCGTCAGAAGTCAAGAGGAACAATTTTGCTAGGTAATTCCAATCTAAAATCAACAGGATTTGGTACACGCCACAAGCAACATCACCAGAACGAGGCATCACGGGGTCCTTCTTTTTAATTACACCGTGGGAATGGTTGTAAGACTGCATTAATCATGATTAAATTGATTCAGATCGATAATTATATTTTTTTATATTTGTATTTCAATTTTTTTTGTAGAAAATCTTCCCCCTACTTTTCCTCCTCCCTGACCTCGAACTTTACTCAGTATGGGCCCTCTGTTATCATTTCCAGGTGGGCCCACACCAACTCGATCCGCCCCTGTGAGCTAGCCACATCACGTCGTTTGCTCGGTTCTTTGGCTAGAACACACTCCTATTTTTTTCGATTTTAGGAAAATTTTCCAAACTTCGCGCCATTTTTCCTCCTCTATACTATGGCGACATATTAGCGTCTTTTTTTCCAGCCATTTAACGAGCTTAGAAAAGGCTAGGGCGACTTGAGGTGATGCGACATTGGGTACAGGGTCGTTTTTACGTTGATTTGACCCTCTTACATCGATGTGGGAAGGTGGATTGAATGAAGTCGACGTGAAGTCTATACAGTATGTCTCAGAAGTCTCGTACCAGGTGAAATACGTCCTTAAGACTTGGATACGGGTCGTTGATAATAGTAAGCTCGTATAGGAAGTCACCTATGGCGAATCTGATGATGCAATCCAAAATGGCCTTGGAGGTCGTATTCAAAATCATTCAATGTATGTCTCCTAACCTACGCAAGATAAGGGCATAAAGTAAATTAGAAAGTTGTGGGGAATAGTACAGCACAGGAAGCAGGACAAAAATCGCATGCAAAATAAGGAAGATATAATTATGCCAAACAAGTTGAGTGATGCAGAGAAGCCATCCATGGGGCAGCAGGAAATACAGAAATGAACCATCAAATGAAACCGTAACGAAGGCAGCATTCTTGCCTGGTTTCCCATTTTGTTCCCGAAATTTTATTTTTTATTTTTTTTTTTGGTGTTTCTCTCCCGCTCTAAACCTGCGTCTTCACAATTTTCACCCAGATCCCCCTAGATATAAAACCAGAGGCGTTCATTTAAACAATTGAGTTTTTTCTTTTACTGTTAAGGCCTTTTTAGGTAGAAGGCCCTTGGGCCCATACCCTCCCCCTCCTCCTCCTCCTCTGTTAAAAATTCCTCTAATAAACGCATGCAACCGACGTGCCAATTAAAGGGATATAAATCCCTGTTGGCTTTCCTGCAGGACTCAGTTTTGCCACATTAGTTCAAACGTATGTAAATGTTGCCAAAACATTCATTTTCTTGTTTTTTCTTGCGTGCGAGGTGATTTCGCGACATTAACTCTAACCTGTGTAAATGTTGCAAACGCTATCTCATTGGGTCGCACGATATACCGGAAGGATTTATGTCTTTTAATATGTCAAGACATATTAACTTAGTACACTCTGCGTAGGACAACGGAGCAGACAGTGTTTTACTAAAGTTTACGCACAGGCCAGCAATCAATAGGTTAATTCTGTGTAAGTGAGGAGTCCGGGTAGTAAGAAACAGATATCACCCCCTGCCCCTGACTTTACACCCCAGCTTCAAAATTACAAGTCCCAAATTCGACTAAATTGAAAATGTAAAGTATTATTCAGTTAAAACCACGACGTTCGGTAACAATGCCATAAACCTGCCGAAGTTGTCGAGTGGCGAAGCCGTCATATCAACAGAGGCTGGTGCACGCCCAATGTTCCGACATGCTTGTTTCCTTATTTTTTTACCAGTTGAAGTATTGTAGCTCGATTCCAAATTGCTTCTTAAACCACGCGCCAAGGCCGTTTGCCGTGACGCGCACATCACGTGACTGGGCTGGTCCACTCAGACGGCCAAAGATCCGCTATTCTCGTTCGTCAGTGACTAACTCATGATGACATCACGGCAAACAGATGTAGCTCGTGGCATAGGCGAACCAGGAAAATGAGAACCTGCCCCATCGTTCCGGGCCTTACGTATACCAAAAGTAAATGCACGATTTGTCGTGAGTTTACCAAAATTAAGCAACTCTTCCATTGTTCTAGCCGTGCATTATTTTCCACAACCGAATGGTGGCAGCAATGAACCATTTGTTTCAATTATTGTAAATGCAAAGCTAAGCGTGCATTAGTTAAGGTAAAAGCACGAAAACTCGTGCATTTGCTTTTGGTATATGCAGGGCACGGAGTACATGCTTCAGCATGGAAAAGCCGACTGGTTGTTAAAAGGAACTGAAAAAAAAAAAAAACTTCTTAAATCCGCCATGGCGTTTATTTTACAGTATTACCAAATCCAGACAAGAATGTTACCGTTGTTATTATTTCATTTGATGGTTCAACTATATATTTCCTGCTGTCCCGTGGATGGCTTCTCTGCACCACCCAACTTCTTTGGCCAATATTTTCCTTGTTTTGCATGCGGTTTTTGTTTGCTTCCTGTGAATTACTAGTACCGCAATCCCCCACAACTTTCTAATTTACTTTATGCCCTATCTTCCATAGGTTAGGAGATACAAATTGGATAACCTTGAATACGACCTCCAAGGTCATTTTGGATAGCATCATCAGACGCGGCGTAGGTGACTTCCTATACGAGCATGTTATCAACAAACCATATCCAAGTCTTACTGATACACGGGCCTTCTTAATTCGACTTCAACTCGCATCGACGTATACTTACAAGACGTGAACTCAAGTAGACTTGAGGTAGTATCATGCTCCGTCGGTCATTGTGAACAGCCTGTTCACAATGACAGACGGTGCATGACACTATCTCAACAGAACAGCTGAGAATGACAAGTGAGCAGCACTAACGTCGAATAAATTCACATGTCATAGTGAGTCCGTGAGACTTAAACCCGGGTCTTTGGATTAGGTTCAATTTCCGGACTCGTGATGGAACATGGCATTTTTTAATTATTGCTGCTCACTTTGTCATCATAAGCTGTTCACAATGTTGGTGCCATTGTATATCTTCGTTTATTACTAATACCACAGCTATAGTTTCGTTTCTTTAATGTTGTTGTGGCCTAGTGTGTGTTTGTCCTAGGTTGGAGGTATGGAGTTTAGGGACTCCCTGGCATTAGTTTTTTTGTACACTGACGTTTAAACATATGGCGAGTTAGCAGCAATCTTGGTAGTGTTGAGTTAGCATAGTTAGTGGTCTAGTGTATTGGAGGGCCATTACAAAACCCGGATTCAATTCCTCGGCTCATGACGATATGAGAATTTCTTTGTCACAATTGCTGCTCAGTTGTCATCCTTACCTGTTCACAATGTTGGCTCTAATTTTTTTCTTCGTTTATGACTAATATCGAAACTAATTTCGTTTCTTTAATCTTGTTGTGCCCTAGTGTATGTTTGTCCTGGGTAGGAGGTATGGAGTTTAGGGACTTCCTGGGATTAATTTTTTGTACACTGACTTTTATACAGGGCAGTCTATAAAGTACTGGAAAAATATAGGCCTAAAATAGGCCTAGAATATGCCTTCATATTCGGCCTTCACAGCTTGTGGGCAGGGATCTCTTCCGATCTCTCATGTCGTACGGATTCTAAATAAAACAAAACGGGAAAAAAGGAAACAAATAATGTCCTTCTGATTGCTACCAACGTTCGTAATGATAATTGGTCAAATTAGTAACTTCGGGTTCATTTACATCTGCCCTAGTTCAACATATCATTTTCAAAGTGTTCCCCCTGTGCTGCGACACAATGCCTAACCCGTTCAGCCATATTGTTCTAAACATTAGCACTCGTGTCTGGAGTTATAGTCTGACAAATATCAATAATGCGCTGACGCAGCTCCTGGACATTGTGAGTGGTGTTCTACAGCTGAAAGATGACCCTTCAGAAAACCGTAAAGGAAGAAATCATGTAGGGTTAGGTCCGGACTTCTAGGTGGCTATTCCACTGGACCTCCCTGCCCAATCCACCGTCCTTCGTATGTCTGATTCAAGCATATCCTCACAATCATGCCAAAATGAGGGAGTGCTCCATCATGCTGGTACCAAGCAGTATGGTGGAAGGCCAAACGCAGCAGGTCTTCGATAGCTGGTTGAATCTCAGTCTGCAGCAGTTGCAAGTAGCGTTCAGCATTTAGCATTCCATCAAAGAAAACTGGGCCAATTAGCGTTGCATCTGTGAACCCACCAAACATTTGTCCCGGGGTTATGTTGATAGTGTTGCTCTATTGTGTAGTGTAGTATGGATTGGTTAACGCATACTGGCAGCTGTTCTGGCGATTAGGTTCTTCATGCAACAAAACATGGGCTTCATCAGTCATCACCAAATGCTGAAGAAACGTGGCATCAACATCAAATGTTTCAACTGCCCATTGTGCGAATTGCAGTCGTCTGTTGAAATCCTCCTCCTCCAGATGCTGTGGGATAGCAGGTTTGAACCTGTGATAACCTTGCGCTTTTAATATCCTCTGAATAGCTGTTCAATTGCTGTCCAATTCACGTGCGACCTGTCGTTGTGATATGCGCGGTGTTGCATCAATGGACTGAATAACAGCCAGACTGTGGTCTTCATCGGTTGAAGTACGTGGGCGTCTTCATGATCGCCAGTCTTTGGCAACAGAACCTGTTTCCTTGAACTCCTTAGCAAGTTAGAGATGGTGGTAACGCTTGGTGGAGGTATATCTGGATGAAGTGGGTGGAATTGTTCTCGAACCTGCGCAAGGCTTTGAGAATTGAATCCATGCAGACCACATAGCAGCACCATTTCAATGCATTCCTCGGTAGAGTATATGGCTGGCATCCTACCTCAGGCCACTGTAATAATCCATTAATAATTGTAGTTTGAGGCCCCACAACGTTATTCAGAATAAAATGTAATAAAACAGAATGCAATCAACCATAGAAAAAATGAAGGATAAAATAAGGGCACAGGAGCACAATGGTTATTTGCACCCAAACTTTGCTAAACGCTTTTCAATGCACTGCTGAAAAGATGCAAACACATGACCAAGATAAAAATAAAGGCAAGAAAATGGGATGACAAACTGAGCAGATGCAGCGAAAGATGTACACCATAGCCATACACGCAACACTTCACCAGATGCTAGCAGAATCCAATACATCCCAAATATCACTCCTAATGTCAAAGAAGTAACATGTTGGACGTTTTCTAATGGGCGTACGAACTTTGAAGCTACTTTAGGCCTAATTTTCTACTACTTTATGGACCACTCTGTACATATGGAGATTTAGCAGCAATCTTGGTAGTGTCGAGTTACCATAGTTAGTGGTCTAGTAGAGTGGTCTAGCCCACTACAAAACTCAGGTTCAATTCCTGGGCTCAAGACGAGATGTGAATTTCTTCATCATAATTCCTGTTCAGTTGTCATTCTTGGCTTTTCACAATGTTGGCTCCACTGAGTTTCTTTGTTTATTAAGACTAGAGTTAATGAAACTGTAGGTCAAAAGCTGTAGAAGTAGCCCCTATTTCATTCGTTAGACTCTCGTGAAGTTTTTGCTGTAGTGTTACTGTTCAATTTAGTGAGCATCATGGTTTAAGTTGATAGGAGATTGGTGGTAAAAGCAGGGTTATCAGATTTCGCACAGTACATGTATTTGCATAGATTAAACTGTGATTCGTGAGTGAATAATGGTTTACCATGATAACTTGGCTTGCTTGGCACGCTGTACATCGGATTGAGAGCTCAGTGCAACGACGATTCGTCCAAGGTCAGCATACGAGATTAGCTTGCTGATGTCTTGTACAATTACTGCATCATCACTTCTTAACCTTTTGGTCAGGAACGACCTTACCACCGACTTTCGGCCATTACAGTCTTTCTTCCAGAGTGAGCAATATATGAGCATGTGACTCATGCTCATTTGCGTTGTCACATCCATTGTTATTCATGAAGCCCAGATGAGACACTATTGTGTCACATCTCACAGTGTCACATCTCGCAACATAATCCCCCATTCGCATTCTGGTGTCATTACCGTGTGAGGGTCACCATCATCTTCTAATGGTTCATCTGGCTTTACCTCGAGTCAGGCCTACCTTCACCAGAATTGCCTTTCTTCTCATACAGTTGGACTTGGTTCTCATACTGTTGAAAACTTTTGATTTCAGTTAACTGCTTTATCACACATAGCCCCCTGTTTGCCATCGTTTCTCGAGTTCAATTTTTGTTCTTGTAGTGAAAAAAAATGGTGGTCTCGGACGGCTCCAAAGATGTGTGACCGCTTTATTGATGAACACAACCAAGAGATCCATATTCGGTCAATTCTAGGTTTCACCACCATGTAGCTAGGACACCACATGGAAGTCGTCACATATTAGGTTACGCATCATAGCAGTGCTGGCTCCGTAGCTACTGCTGCTCGAGTCGTCTTGTTGTGACGAACCTAAAGCATCAACTAAGCTCCCTATCCAAGTCACCATACACTTTTATATTCGCATGGGAATAATGAGTTTCAAGGCGAGGAGGGGGGAGGGTGACTGGAATAACTCAATGGCAACGGGTCGTGTGCGGAAGTGAGTCAACTGGAATTGGCCAGTTAAGTTCCTACTGCCATTCCGATTGTCTCTCAGCTAACGTAGGCGGCTAATGTCTAAAGATCCGGGTGGCTAAACTATAGCAAGGGGTAATTATGAGAGACGGTTGGGTATGTCGTTGGTATCCTTGTATTGCATGGAAGGTGCAAAACTGGCGTATTTTACTTATTAGCATTTTTTAAATTTGTGGCAGAAACTTGCCACCCAGTGCACCACGGCTGAGGCAGTAGAACAGTGAGTCAGTTGTTTCAGTTGTTTCAGTGAGTTGAAACAGTTGTTTCAGAGAGTCTGCAAAGAAATAAAGGATGTCTGCCTTTTCCAGACCTCTCAGTTTCCAAACACAACAGGCGTGCCTGGCATAAACGTTACTAGAAAGCAGCCATGAGGTATGAAGCTGGTGCCTATGTCAGTAGTCTCGAGATGGATGCATAGTCATGGCCGAAGTCATTAAATTAGTCACAGATACTCCTGCTAGAGGCTGACTTTACTAGATCACTTACTTCTTAACTGCAATGTAAGGGTCGGTCAGAACAGAAAATGGAAATTTAGAATCACCTGCAACTGTCTCACCTTGTGGGATCCATATTCAGATTACGTATTTGTCCACAATAGGTTTATGCATAAGTAGCTTCCTAGCTTCTGTTGGTGAGCTTGTTCTGGTTTCACAATAAACACTAGGCCTACTCAAAACAATGACACTGAAATCTTTTTCTAATCTGGTGACACCTGTGGGAGCTTTGATTATTACTTCTCACTTTGGCAGATCCCTTAAAAGCATTCAATAAGACACCGAAAAATCTGTACACACCTCTTTTCGGACCAGGACTGGTCAGGGTTCATCCTTGATTTGTTCCAATGCAAGACTACATTCTCTGTATGCTTGAAACAGTGTTTGACTTTGTTAAAAAAAACCACGCATCATTCAATTTAATACCAATGTGGAATCTCTTCTTGTCTCTGCATGAAACGCAGTAATTTGCATTACAATTGCAAGCGAACTATGCTCTGTCTAGTGATCTCATGAAGGATTTCTCTAGGTGGTGATGGTGTTACCCTCAAGGAATAATTTACAAGCCAAGGTATTGCTTATTTCTAGCTTATTTAACATACAGGGCTGTAATGAAAAGCAAGACAGATAAGCACTGTTAGACAAATTAACTACACGTATTCAGTTACTAAGAGTTCATGGCAGAAAGTGAAGTGTACTATACCAAAATTTTCTCAAATGTCACGGCACCACTGTGTATTGTATGTATAAAGAACTGCGACTTGCTGCTCAAAGGTAGCTGCGTTTAGAATCAGCTTTTGAAAATCAAAAATTACTATGAAAAGTATTTACGAAGGGAGTTGTCACATGTAGGTGTCAGACAATCAACTTTCAGATAGTATTCAAATTTCATTATTGTATCAATATCTTTTCCAGACTTGGATGTGGAACAGGAAACTGTACCACTGAAGGTGACTGTCTATGCAAAAGTGCTTATGTTGGCAAGCGCTGCCACATCGTTCTCCCGTTGCTTATAGTTCCCTGCACTGGATTATTCTTTCTTCTTGCTTGGTGTATTGGTGGCCTGCTTTTACAATGGCGAGAAAAGTAAGTAGAAATGATAATGAATACCTTTGTAATGCTGTCCGATTTACATTTCTACGAACCAGAAGTTTTTAGAATTAACCCATAACCGCCTAGATACGAACGTACGCCTTCAACGTATAACAGCGAAAACCTAAGTCCCAGCGCGAGCTTTGTGAGGGGTCCCCGAGTAAAGCGGGCAGTCACAGCCCAGTGGTCAGCGTCGTCGGCTCCAAACCAAGAGAATGCCGGTTCGAATCCGAGAACCGACCCAAGTACCATATGGACTCTGAAAAAAGGGGTCTAAAGTTCTTTCAGGCGGTTATGGGTTAATGCTGAATGAACGTGCATGTTAACGAGTGACAACAAAATACACGTGCCAAAGATAAATAAAGAGCAATCCGACAATCCGACAATCCGATCATCCGACAATTGACACTTGCATACAATGAATGACTAGCCACACAAAAAAAAAAACAAGGAATGAATTTTCACATGTGGCATTTATGAAATTTAACAGTGAGGTAAAGCAGTAAAATCTCATGCATTGGTACAATTAATTGCAAATAGATGACTGCACACCAATCATAAAGACGTAATTTTTTTTAATTAGGTTGTACATTCGCATGTTTCAGACTATTCTCTAAAAGTGCTAAAATTCCATCCTATAACCCCAAAACTGCAGTAAAAAAGATAAAAGCGATCCTGGGTTCAAACCACAGACATGCTCCCCTTTAGGCTTGCTTCCCAGAATAATGTAAAGGCGGTAGCCTTTACTGTAAGGTTTGACTTCAACCTCCTAAGTTAAACCCGAAATTGTGACGCTTAATGTCTGTGAAAGTTAATGTCTGAATATTTTTTGATTACATTTGGTATGTTAGCTTTGTTGAACATTGCCAAGAAGCATACCAAAATTCATTAAAAGCTGCCAGATCAAATTGGGGATCTGGACCTGAGTTGAAACCATGTAATTCGTTTTAACTTGTTCTTGTTGTTGCGACACGTTTCTATTATGCTCTCTACAGATAAACTATTTGTCCTATAAAGCTGGTTCTTAGCTCATTTTACAGGCATTGCTCTGCAGATGTTCCCTTTCCATAAAGCCTTTTCTAATCGGGCAAGTGGTTTAGGGGTTAGGAAGTTTTAAACGACCAGATTGATTGTTTTACATTGTTTTAAACATTGTAATTATGCAACAACGCCAATGCCACAAATTATTTCATATTATATTGTATTGTTAACGAACATGTACTATAAGGCGACACCATATAACACAGTATCTTTCCAGCAAACCGTAATTGATAAAGCTACAAAACATTAAAACAAGCTAATCTAAACTGCATGGTATGCCAAGTAGAACGAATTAGAAAACAATAGGTGATGCTTCAAGTAAGGTTAACTGATCTGAAGTCGAAACAGCAAAGGAACACGAACTATCCTGTATAGTTTCACATACTGCAGTGTTGCAGTACAGTTTAGTCCACGTGAAATTTACTGCTGTATCCAACCATTATACATGTAATTACAAATAAAACCAGAGCCCAAATTTCAAAACTTATTCATACCCAAACAAAGAAAGAATAACGTAAGGCTACACACTCTAGGACTTTCTTGGATAAATTTTTCAGTGTTCTTCAATCACATCGACTACTTTCCGTTCATCACCCTACTAATGCTACATATACCATTTTCTATATTTTAAAGCACTTTTCCAGACATAGAATTTCATTCTTACTTCCAGGACATTTCCAGGTTGTAAAGGACTCGCACGAACCCTGAATTACATGTAGAGCTGTGCTACACGCATTTTCAGCGATGTCATTTAGCCAAGTAGAATGCACCATTCATCAGCTGATCTATCGTGTGCAAATATAAAAATGGTTCAAACATTTGACTATAGCAGTAAGAGTTGACGTGGACTACACAGTACAGCAACACTGCAGTATCTGAAACCTTACAGGAAAGTTTATTTGTGTTCCTTTGCTGTTTTGACTTTGGATCAGTTAAATCTTGCCTTAAGCATCAAACAATTTCGTTTTTGTTTTCTAATAACCTCAATGGTTTAGGTTCGGGTTTAGCACCATAGACAAATATATCAAAGGCTAAACTCATGTGCATAAGAGAACGGAATATCACACTAGGGGATTATATCAACAAGATTTATTAATACTACTACTTAATACTTTTGAACTAGACATTGCGACAAGAAAATACAAGTTCATATGTCAGGATATCTTTGGCTTCTCAACTCCCGTGGGTCCAAAACAGTGGGAAGCACAGCAACACAAGCCAGCCTGCAGTATGGACCAACAAACGCCCAGGGTATTTAACCACCTGGACGATAAGCTACCCATGAACAAAACATTTGGCAATGAGGAATCGACTGCAAACGCAAATATATGCTACATGAATGGCTGTATTAGGCACAAAGCAACCACTAGGGCGAGAAATAAATACCTGTCTTCCTTATCAAACGTATACTCACCACGAAGAATGAACACTTAAATCGCATAGGAAGTACTATAGGGTGACACTAGACAATGAGGAAGCAAAATATCTCTCTTCACACTTTGTCGGTGGGTTGTTCCACAAGTCTAGGGGTCTTTGGCCAAGTGTCACATAAATTAGGCACTATTAGGCACTAGAAATTCACACTACTGATTCTGAAACTTTACTAAAGCCTTATTGCTAGGACTTACCTTTTATGCAAAAGCCTAGACAAGGAAAGTGGGGAGACAATCCCTTAAACTAAGCGTGGTCGGCAGACAATGTCGTGCATTGGCTGGTGACTTCTGCCCAGAAACTGAATACAGGTACAGACCGATTCGAGAGCCTGCTGGCATTTACTGGCTATGTACTGGTATATTATATCGCCCCTCCCCATAGTTTTGCGTAGAAGAGAGACAACTTAAACGTGAGGTATAATACCTAGGTATAGCTTCGACAGACAGCTTGAAATTCATGAAAACCTTTTTTATTGTGATTCTAAACTATTTACAACAAAAATAACTACTGTGAAATGTTGCATTTGTCTGTACACTTTTCAAAAATTAATAAAACTCAAAACTATTTTTACATTGCCTCTTGATCTTCAGGCCTGTTGTGGCCGCGCTCGAAATTATTCGTTTTTCTTTGAAGAAAACTACGTGCTTTACCACCAGGCTAAAGTTTAGCTATTTCCCAGTTTTTTTTCAACATCTGTGGGAACACAGTTCTCTCTGCCATCACACTGAACACAACTTTGAAGTAAAAAACATTTTTTTTACTTACTCACAAGGCTTTACTACCAGTCGGCGCTGCACGATGTTCAATTCCGGAACGATGGTTTCCTCCATCAGCCACCAGGAAACATGGTATTCTTCCAACATGCACATGTCGGTCATACTAGTAGATGGACGACTTCACACTCGATATCTTCTTGGTTCCATGGCATGCAGTTTTGTCATATGACGAAGTGGATTATCACTGGTCCTTCAAGAAACGACTTGACCAAGTCACCCTCATGGCAGGAATGTTTGGTGGCGTCATACTTCCAATTCCTGTGTTGAGCTGGCAGACCTCTTTGACAATGGGGGCCTTGGGGGACCAATTTTAGGGACGTGCTGGCTCCCCAGGACCCTACGTGAATGTACCTAGGTAGCTGGAAACTGATGGCCCTTGCCTCTTCAACCTTGACGTGCAGTATTATGAAATGGCCAGTGTTGGTGGCCAATTCTCCTTGGTGGTTGGGGTCAGCACACCAGGGGCTTTGGGTGGCTGGGAACCAGGTGTCACCTCCTGTTTCTCCAATCATTGATGTCTAACTTGCTTCCTGCTGCTGCCAACGTCTTAACAATTTACAATTCCCTTGGTTCCTCACAAGTGTGATGCTGGTGATGATCAGATTTTGAAATTTCAGGTTTGTGAGTTTGCCTTTTATGTGATTGTGATGGCTCCAGTGGCCATTGCGATCTACCAATCATGATTCAGCCCACGAGCAGAGTTGTTAAATTGCTCTCCCATTGGCTCTTACTCATATAAGCTTAATGATTGTTGTTTGCTTTCTGCCAGCACGACCTCTCCCAACCAGGTAGTCTGTGTGCACCCTCACTCTTGCCCTCCCACTCCTAAATCGAGCCTTAGTTTTCCTTGTGGTCTGCGCAACACGGGAATTGTGTGACCACCACAATAAAACTGATTCTGCAACCCCTTGCAATTCTGAGGGAGAGTTTCATGCCAAGCCCGTGCATTTACTCCCCCCGCCATTTGAGTGGAAAGTCAAACGAAACATGCAGATTATTTTCTGTGTTTATGCACAAATGAAACTCAGAATCGTGCAGTCTCGTTGTTTTAGACCAAAGGTGCGTTGTTCTGTTCTCCAATTTTTATTTGCCACTTGCACTATTCCACCGTTTTACAGGAAGCAATAAATTCATGAGTTCTCAGTTTTGGGTAAAACCAACTGGCTGCAGAAAAGAAAAACTATTGCCACTATGTTTTTATGCCTCTCCCCCCCCCCCCCCGTCCCTAGGTTGCAACCTATTTGGATGTTTAGGTTTATCACGTTTTGGTAGTTCTTTCTTTTTACCAGGAATAATCTATCCATCCCTTTCACCATTTTGGGGGGTTCTAGAATTGACATAATAAATGGTTTAAGTTTGACGACATTAATGGGATCAGTTCCTTGCCATTTTTATGTCCATTGCCATAACGTATTTTCGCTTTTATGGGAGAAAATTTCGTATGGCCCCAGTAAATTTTAGCACAAGACAGGCTGCAAACCCTCGTAGTGCATTACTGAGTGCATGTGTAATCACCAAATTTTAAGTTTAGTGCAACGCATTTTCGGTCGTAGTAAACCTTCAGCCTTACCCATGACTGTATCATTGACTCTTGCTGCTAAGTTATGAACTTCAGTAAAATGATCTATGACCTCCAAGTGAACGTCAGTTAAATCTCGTTGATGTTAAGCCAGTGACCCAATCATTAACTGGCCCAACTTGATCCAAAATGGGTTAGAATCTGCCTTAATAACGATGTTATCAGGTTTCCCCAAAACAATCTGATATTTTAATTATCGGACGGGAAGTAAAGGATTGGGAGTGTCGCCTGTCATCGATGGGAGGGGGTAGGTGGTTGCAGTAGGATAGCAAGATAAAACTATTATAACTAATGACTATCGGAGGGAAAAATACCAGCTCACTAACATAAAATTTCAAACACATTTATTTTAAAACAACATGAAACTCGCATTTGGGATTTATATAATACTATCGAAAAGGTGTGTTCAACGCTTAAACAGAGTCAACATAGGCTTACGACGGAATTTTCTCGTAATAATAAATTACACAACTCAAATTTTACATAGCACTTGCCTGAAATCGTAGGACGTTTTCGCAGTACAGGTTCACAATGAAGATTCACATAAGTTCAAAACAAACGATTTGCGGTTTGAGTCCCTTACACGACAGACAGTTTGCTTAGAGTTGTACTTGGTAAAATGCCACACCAGCGTAGCATGAAGCCAGGTTGTAGAAATGAACGCATCCCGTTTCAAGATCGACGTCACGGCAACCTCCGTCTACCCTTGACGGGTCCGCGCGAGAGAGTGAGTTCTTTGTTGATGCCGCCGGCGGTTTTTATGTGAGCCAGCCAAGACGCCGTATTTACATTTGAGGAGTTTCATATAAAAATATAAAACAGGAATTAATATTTACAATTAATACCACACAAATCTATATAATAAAATTAGCATGGGTACAGAATAAAAATACTTCAATCGAAATCTCAAGAGAAATTAAGTGTTCCCACTGTGCACGAGTGGCATGCCCCGACGAGTCTCGGTGATGTCACAAATCATGACAACGAGTTTTTTCTCATCCTCGTACATCCCAGAAATTGCATTTGCCAGGACGTTTTGAACTACTTTTTTTGAAAAATATTACAAATTTGTTCCCTGGCAATCCATGAACCTCCTTGCTAACTGGCCGCTGGATTTTTTTGTGACTTTAGGGATTAGAGGGTGGAATGGTCAGATTGCAATACAATGGCAAAGTTGCGATGTATGCCTGAACTTGTGAACAGCAACCATCATCGCACCCATTTCTAATTCGGAACAGTGATTTTTTTGTCGCATTCCAACAGTCTCCTGCCAGCAGCCCACGTCCCTTCACAAGTTGAAAAATCATGGTTCAAAAACCAGAAATCGAAGCGTCCAAAGAAATTTCCAACCTTTTATCCAAATCTGGCAAAACGAGAACAGAATCGAATAGACGGTATTTAAGCTCTACCACTGCCTGGGACTGTGGCTGGTGCTCCTCCCAAACTGCTTCGCCTTGTAGAAGTTTGTGAAGAGGTTCACTTTACATCGAAATCTTTAATGAACACCCTGTAAAAACAATCATTCTAAGAAATCTATGGAAGCTCTTTATTCTGTAGGTCTGGGAACTAGTAATTACCAAAACTTTCTTAGGCTGTGGCTCCAATTTTATCGACTAAATTACACACCCTAAGTCAGCAGTTATCAACCAGTGTCCATGACACCCTATGGTGCCATGAAAGAGCTGTCTGTGGTTGCATGAGACTGCGGCATAATAAAAAGGTTTTAATCATCATTCTTCAGTGTCATTTTCTCATGCATAAATAAATAAACAGCTGCAAACCTACAAAAGTAATAGTAATTATAGTAATACAAAAATAAAGTAAAAGGAATATAGAATGATTGTTCATTTTCTAAGTGGTTATTAAAACTACCGTCTGCTAACCCACTAAAGTTTACATTGACAGAAATTGATTGTTGCAGGATGAACAAAAAGTATACTTCAACACCACGAACAAGCACATTTAAGAATATAAGCAAGCCCACTTCTCCGAGTATGAAAAGCCCTTTAGCAGAAAAAGGTTACAGGTTCTATAAATCGGGCATTTCCTGAACTATATTTGTACGATTATTGGTTTCGTCATAAAGGCTGTTTTGTACAGCAGCAATCCTTCTAGCACAGAACTCGTTGCTAGGTGCAAAGTAGGATTGAAAATATTTGTAGTTATTAAACTAGTGGGTGAACATTCAACTATTACCACCTACAAAATTTCTTGCAAAATTGAAAAGAATTTACGAAATATGGTGCAATCAACCCAAGATTTTCTTACCGAAGACGTTTATTTCCAGTTAATCACTTAAAATCCGGTTTTGTACCTGTTATATTTCCAGATGAAATTTATACATAACATCTCATCCTATCTAAACTTAAGAAAACTAGGCAAAAGTGACCACGCCAAATTGGCCCAAGATTTATACACGTTCGTAATTGTATTTAATTTCCAGGCTCAAGTACTTAACTACAGACAGGGAAGGACCCATGTTGCCAAAACTGTCGAATTAATACGATGCACCATAACAGTTGAGTAGGCTACCCAGTGACTTCGATCCCCATTGTAGAATTCTGCTAAGTTTACAATTCCAGTTTTGCCCGTTTGAGTTTTAAGGGGAACATGTCTTTACTAAAAGTTCTTCTAAATTTCTGGCTTTTCATTATTCTCACCAATCTACTTAAATCAAAGTTTGTTAAAGGGTTATTAAAGTCGATTTATTTCGTTATTCTTCAGGCCAGAACTTTCCACTTACTGATGATGTCGCACGAGTTCAGCTACAATTTTTTCATTGTTTTCGGCCTTTTATTTACGGCAGATACCACCCCAACTAACCTTCTTGCATGAATTGGTCGTAGCATTGCCAGAGGCAAAAATCGACCTTTTTCCTTGATTTTGTTGTGGTGTCATCTTTCTATATCTTTTATTTATTTAACACACAGCTTTCGACTTTTTCTCTATGAAACTTTAGATTCAGTTTTCCCTTACCTATGATAAAAGTGTGATAGGTGGTATTAGTCAGCTCGGCCGAACTAGAATTCAGTTGGTCCTGCACGTCCACAATTCCTGATTGAAGCCACGTGGATCGTTTGGAGCAATCCAACACCAAGAGAGGATAGACTGTCTTGAACTGAAGCACAGTGAATTTCAAATGGTTGGTTTTGTACCACAGCTGCTGCCTGACTTGCTCAACCATTCTGTAGAAACCGACATTATTCTCCAATGGCAAAATTGCATTATAGTCCAGAAATAGCTATCTCTTCGAACTTGGAGTAATGTTACCCACATTGCACACTACGGACGTAGAACACCGCTGGTTTTTTAATTAAAGAGCTTCAGCTTTGAAGATGGCATTTATACAGCCAGCTCTCACGCAAGTCTGGATATACTATTTGTGGTCCCATCTTATCATAATTTTCAAAAATCCCATGTTGTATTTCCAGGGCCCCCACATACAAGTTAGGGGCCTGGGACGAACTACAACAGCGGGCCCCGGCTCCTGACTGAAATCGTAAAAAGGTTACACTATGTTACAATATTCGTCGGACACAATTGTACTTAACGGGTTGGTTCATTTATTAATCCGGGCTGCTTACGTTTGTTGGCTTCCCTGCCTAACAAGCTGACAAGCTTGCACTATAAGTGCTCCTGCTCCATGCTCGTTGCCATAGGATTGGAGTTGTTGTTTGTTAGGAGTGTAAAAATATTCACAATACCCACAAATCGAGTATGTTACTCATTGTCATCAAAACTCACAATTGCGAAAAACTATTTTTGTAGGCCGTGCGGGCCCCTTGAGTGGCCGGGACTGGTTACAGCGGGTCCACGTGACCCCCCCCCCCCCGGTGTGGGGGCCCTGTGTGTTTCAAGGGGATGGCGAAGTAAAGCTTTCCTTGGCAGTAGTTTCTACAATGCTCGATGCATGCCACTCTTTGAATTTCAAGTTTTTGGTTAGTTCAGCAGTAACGAACGCAGCGCTATCCAGCAGCCAACACTGTCCGTGCAATGCCGGTTGCTCTGAAGAGCCATGAGTGAGTAAGTAGTTCATTCATAAAAGTACCGAATCCAGTACAATTTAACTCATCGATCGACTTATACAGGGTGAGGCAAAAGTCTGGTCACACGCAAATAACTACCGTTATAGTGGTCTTATGTTAATTCTGAAGACATATTTGTAATGTAAGTCAGATATGGAATGAAGACATTTGCAATGACCTTGAAAACAACATTCTATCTTCCAAACGGCACAAGATACAGCACAAAAGTGAATTACAAAGTTCTACGCGAGCATTAAACATGACAAACTACGAAAACAGATTGAAAATGGGAGCATAATTACAATAGTTACGAGGAAAACAAAATAGCAAATTTTAACTGCCATGCAGTAAAGCTTAGGGGCTGCCTCTACAAGCGAGTGCATGAGTTCCGAGTTCTTCCTGCATCAATGAGTACAGTTAAATTTCATACTCCAGTAAACGAAAACGGGTACGGATTAGTGTAATGAGCCATCATTCGCAACACAAAGTCACGTTCGGTATGTGATTACTTTCTGATTTTACATTCATTATTTTTTTTTTTGCCTAAGCCTAATGCCCTTTTGAGTGATTTCCAGCCCGGTCACAACAATCGGCTGGCAATGAAAAAACGCATTGTCGTTACTAATGCCCTGACTTTCATCCTAAGGCTGGAAAACCCTGGACATTCGAATGCCCGTACTTTTCAACAGCTTCATAAGTCATTATGGCAATACAGATTACTTCCATTAAAGGGTAAATTACAAGTTTACGGTGAACAGGAACCAATTGACAAGATAAATTTGCGTCACTTGCTCACCGACAGAGGTGGATTTATATTTCGCCACTTAGTACTATGCAGATACCCCTGACCCACGCCAAAAGAAAAGTGCTTTCATTGGCTTTTTTCAGGTAAAACGTTTCAGGAAAAATGCAGGATAGGTCTACATACGTCGAAAATAAGGTGGTTGGGTGGGAAAATAGTGTGGAGGGGGTGCATGGTTTAAAGGTGTGGGCATCGTATGCGAAAATAAACTTGTTTTTTGGGGTGGGGGGGGGGTGGAATTTTACCTTTAAGTAGTAAGCTAGTGGTAGTATTATTCCAAAGTACATATTACCGACTGGAAGACATGACATAAATAACGGAGAAATTGCGGGGTAGGGGGACTTTAAAGGACAAGAATGAAAGTGCCCCCAAAGAACGAGGCGACAAATCTTTGAAAAAAACATCTGTTTAGTCGCTGTTTATTCCAAATTTTTTTTCTTTATGATGCCATACATTTCACAAAACAAGAAAAATAACTGCATATTAACATGAAGTGGTCGTACGTTTTCTAGTAGTAGGGGGTCGTAAAGTTGGGTTTATTATTTTCCGATCTCCCCCCCCCCCCCCAGAAATTTTTTTATTTTATTTATGCATACAGATGCCGGCCCTTAAAACATATGCAGTACTCCCTTATTATGCTGCCTGCCCACCTTATTTTCAAAGTATCCTAGAAGGGGGAAGGGGGAGAAAAGTCTGCGTAGTCCCAGGTAGCAGAAATATAAATTCGCCTCTACCAATGAGCCAGTGACGCAAATTCTTCTTGTCAGTTACTCCCTGTTCAGCATAAAACTGTCATTTACTCTTTAATGGAAGTAATCTGTAATGCCAGAATGATTTAAGAAGCTATTAAAAAGTGCGGGCATTCAGAAATGTGAATGCCCATGGTTTTCCCCGCCTTTCGAAATACAAGTGTGGGCATTTGTAGCAACAATGCGTTTTGCATTGTTGGGCAATTGTTGCGACCGGGTTGGCAAACAGGCACTCAGAGGGGCATCAGGCCCGGAAAAAAATAAATGTAAAATCAGAAAATAATCACATACCGAACGTGACTTTCTGTGTTGTGAATGATGGCTCAATACTTTAGGCCTAAACCGTTTCATACGTTGTTTTTCTTTTACTGCATCCTGAACTACACTCATTTAATTGCATTGATTGATGCACGAAAGACTCGGATCACATACGTGGATTTGTTTGTAAAGGCTGCCCCAAGCTTCACTGCATGGCAGTTAAAACGTTCAGGGAAGACATTGTTGATATTTTGTTTTCCTCGTAACTATTGTAATTATGCTCCAATTTTCAATCTGTTTTCGTAGTTTGTCGTATTTAATGCTCACGTACAACTTTGTAATTCACTTTTGTGCTGTATCTTGTGCCGTTTGAAGATAGAATATGGATGACCTTGATTGCTGTTTTCAAGGTCATTGAAAATGTCTTCATTGGCCTCGCCATATCTGACTTACATTATAAATATGTCATCAGAATTAACATAGGACCATTATATCGGCAGTTACTTGCGTGTGATCAGACTTTTGCCTCACCCTGTATATCACCTAGATGGTATTTGATAGCAGAAAGCAGACACATGGGAGTGTTATTAATCAATGCTGCCACATCGGCACCCATGTAACTGAAATGGTCATTTTTTTGAAACCTTCCTTTAGTAAGGAGATTACTGTTGGCACCATGTCAAAATAAATCTTGGTTATCAACGTATATTCAGTTTCAAAATTATTTTGTTGAGATTCGTGCCAACCATGGAGTTCTGGTTGGTGTAAGATTCGACCGATGAATCATAGATCAAAGGTTCATTGATTTTTACTAGCCTTTAACTACGCTCATTTTCTGGCTGTTGTTCTAAATTGGATGAAAGCTTTTTTTCTCGGCATCAAAGTGTAATTTTTTTGTATTATTATTACAATTTTGAACAAATCCGTTCCCTTTTTTCCCAAACACGATTATCGTGTTTTTATTAATGTTTGGATCTCAAATAAAGTCACAACGTTTTGGTCTGTGCATTTAGTTTCAGCAGTTCAATGGTCTGCGACATAAGCTTCGCTCGTATACTTCTGATTAATTCAGTGGTAACAGAGAGGTAAATTAAATTATGAGGGGATTTGATGATTTTGTAACTCAGAGGCAAATTCAGATAAAACGAATCGATCCCAAACCACGACTGGTATAAGAGATACCACCAAGTTTCCAAAAAGGATCGGCCTTTGCAGGTAGTGCTATCATTCAACTAGGGAAAAGCCGCCAAGGTTAATCATATTAGCCAAGTTAATCGCACAAACTAATAGTGAGAAAGATAAATGAAAGCTAGAAGATTGCTACTCACGGTAGCAATCTTTAAGTTTTCCTTTAACGTCCAAAGTATTATTTGGTGCGGTTAACTTAGCTAAAAGGATAACCTTGGCGACTTTTTCTTGGTTGAATGATATTACTACTTTCAAAGGCCGACCCTTTTTAGAAACTTGGCGGTTTCTCTTATACCAGTTTTGATTTTGGGTGGATAACTGTCATAGGACTTTCAGTACAAAAGTCACACAATCTTATCTTCATCTCTACCTTTATTTCTGGAGAAATTTTTTTTTAGTATATTTAAATTGATGTAAATATAGATATAAAGTGTATTGAGTGTTACGCTTAGGTAAGAATTTCCTATGATATCAACATGCACAAAATTCGTGTTTACACTCATAATGTTGACAGTATTTGACTTCCTTGAGTTTAATTTCCTAAATTAAACTGTAGAACCCAAGCCAAGCGCTTATCGCCTGTTAAGGATATTTAGTAGTTTGGATTGGTATTTATTAAGTTGGTTCTTAAAGTGTTCAGATTTATAAGAATAGATACGGTTTCCGTGTCATGACTATTTCCATCTATGATGATTTTGTGTAGTTTATTCAGATGTTCAATCTCGCAAGCCCCGGGGTGAATGTCAATTTCTGCCAAGTCGTACCAGCATCTGTGCTGCAGGAGCAGAATCCAGACAGGTTACAAAATCTGTACTTGAAAATGTGACCAGGGATGTTATTGTAATTGTGGGCACAGATGGGGGATGGAATGGTGTCAAGATGGCCAGTTAATTCTAAAACGCTATTTTGATGCAGCCATTTCCTTTACAAGGAGTTATAATTTACAACCATGGCAGTTAATTGTAGTTAATGCACGGTGGTGACGTCACGCTAATACATCCCCATGCTAAAAGCGTAGTCGTTTTGTTAACCCACACTTTTTTGATAACTCACACTTTTTTGATAATCTAACACTTTTTTGATAATATAACACTTTTTACGTGGGTCTACACAACCCCTGCTCCACCATGTGACATATGACCCGACTTTGTAAAATTACCGTACACAACACAAATGCAACCAGCATAAACAGGCACATTTCCAGCCTGCGACATTTTTCTTTCTAGCCTAACACGGAAAAAAAAAACACTTGCGTACTATGCTAGACTCCAACCCACGGAGGAATGGCCCAACCCACAATCTGTCGTTCCGACGGTACGAAAACTAGGCTACTGACACTTCTTAAACACACCTAAAAACCTACGAGACTCAAGCGAATAGCGCATTTTATGCACTCATCTTATTTAAACTATTAAACTAGAAAAAAATACAGTTTTACCTTAAACCAGACATCGGTATTACGCAGCGTCTCTCCCCTTCAGTCGGCCTTCATACACAGGAAGCTTCCAACCCCGTTGCTAAACCGGAACTTCCGTTCAGGAATTTACATAAGTTGCATGTAGAAAATCTTAAATTCTTGAAACAAGTCTTTAAAAAACTCTAATAACACGATAAATTAGCTCGACGTCACACCTTAGCATTAAAATACATATCCGTGAGTCCTTGTCGATTTAACGGCTATAATTGCTCTTGAGCTCGAAACGGCTAGTCCAGTATCTCGGGGGTGAAGGGAAAAACCTGTGGGCTTCGCCCACTCGTGTTTCTCTCCACCCCCTCGATCTAGCTGTTTCTTGCTTGCGAGCAATTATAGCCGTTAAATCGACAAGGACTCACGGATATCTACTACTTAATTATAGTTAATTACAATTGTGAGCACAGACATGTGATGAATCGCCATCAGGTTAACTGGTTAAGTTGGTCAGACTGCCATAAGTGTTTCTTCAGTGAACACACTGTAAACATTTGGAATTTTTTTTAGCATATTGTTTAGGATCCATCAGAACAACTTTAAGCATGTCATGTGGATTTAGTTTTTTTTGGGGGGGGGGGGTGCCATTTAAAGCTTTTATCTTGTGATGTCATGGTCCATTTTCTATTCTCTTTCACTCACTACGTATATTTTTTATCGTACTGCAGGCAAAAATGGAAGGAAATAATCACAAGTACTGACTGGCTGGTAAGATGGTGTGATGTTCACGCGGATGAAGCTACCACAGCATTGATATCTGCCAGTACAGCTGCTGCTTATTCCAGAGGCAAGGACATTAAAACATTTAAGCCCACAGACCATGTAAAATCTATTGTTGTATGGAAACATCAAAGATGTTTTGCTGAGGTAAGGTTTAGTTACTGCGTAAGTACCTAAACGCATGATCACATCGCCACTTAGTCTGCTTTAAGTCTGATAAAGTGGAAATAAAGGATATTTACACGTGCATTATTTCATCACAATAAAAAGCAAACTAATGCTAGCAAATCAGTACAGTGCGTATAAGGATATAGTTAGCTAGAGCCAATTATCCTGCTATAAAGTTATGGTGATTGAGCAATTCAGCAGAACATCATGCCAAATCAGACAAAAAAAAGGGATTCAATAAAACGTTTAGTAACGTATAGGTTTTACTAGGTTTCGAAGCAGTGTCTAATCTACAAACTAAGTATTGATGGAGCATTTTCAAAGTTGGAAGTTTAGAAACTCGTAAACGAAAGAAAGAGCCTCCACATTTTTCTAGTACAGCAGTTAATTTTATGGCAACAACATATTTGACGTTCTTTCTTTTCTGATCACTATCCTGTACATCTTTCTTTCTTAGCCTAATCTTCTGTTTCCAAGGTATTCCGGGTTACCTTGAAGTATTCAATTTTTCCGAGGAGAGTTTCATTAATTTTCGCTATTCGCCTGTTTTGCACTTCTAAACTCAACAGGAAAATTAGTATGCATAGAAAGAGGATTTTTTTTTAACGTTTAAAACACATTTTTCACATCATCTTCAGTGTCTTCAATTTTCCCGCCAATAGATAGTATTTACTCGTTGGCGCAGCTCATTCTTTCCACTTACGGAGCAAGAATTAATTCATTAGTGTTCGTTTATAACTTTTAATTCCAAAACAGTGAACATTTTTGATTATCACAAACAGAAAAAAATAAAATGTGTGTAGCCTGGAAAGCAGAAATTCTGCTTTCCGGGCTATACAAATTTTATTTTTTCTATTGATACAGAAAGCACTATGGAGAAAGAATCGGCCAAAATGGAAAGAGGTGAAACGCTTGCATTGTTTCTGAAAAATATCGTCCATGATGTCTGTCGCTCTATATAAGTAGACTTCACGTTCTCCGCCATAGACTCAACGAGACAATTCAACACCGATTCAACAATCGAGAAAGAATCGTGACATAAGAAATTGAACAAATAGCACCAAAATTGGCAAACGACCACTAAAAATTTGGAAAACACAGCGTAAACCCACACATAATGTTTATCGACTTTGCAAAAGCTTTTGAATCAGTGGCTCATGCAAAACTTTTACGTAAACTTTCTCCTATCAGTTTTTGGGGCTCCATTCTGGCTAGGATTAAAGATTGTCTTACCAACCGTACACTTCAAGTTTCAGTTGGAGACAAAATGTCAGATGTCTTTCCAGTATTGAACGGTGTACCACTGGGCTCCATTCTTGGCTCTTTACTTTTTAGTTTGTTTATTAACGACCTTAACTGCAAGCTTCCTCATGCTTGTCAGAACAAGTGTGTCGTTGACCTGAAATTGCATAACCGGGTCAGAAATATCCATGACTGCACTGCTTTGAATAATGCGTTTGATGAAGTTGGTGACTGGTTAGAGAGGTGGCAACTTACAGTTTCAGCCAGCAAGTGTAAAGCTCTGCAAATTGGTTCTAATAATCAGGAACAACTGGATTATAACTTGCTTGGCTCGATGTTGAAGCACGAACCTTCATTAAAAGACCTTGGTATCCGTTTTCGCATTATTTAAAATTGTATTTCCAATGTAGCTACATGGCTAAAGCTGCCAGTAAGCGTCTGGCGATGATTAAACGCTGTTTCACGTCTGGTCATTTCCCCACCTTGGTTTGGGTGTTCAAGGGTGTTTCACCCAATCCTGGAATACGCCTCCCCAGTTTGGTCCCCACATTTATTAAAAGAAATCAACACATTAGAGTGGGTGCAGCGGCAATTTTCAGATCTAAAAACCTATTGTTACGAAGACAGATTGTCTTAAGCACACCTAGACCCACTAGAATTGACGCATTTACACATTGATACTGGAATCAATCGACCGTGCGTGCTGTAGAGTGGACTGAATTTTTCAATCTTAAACTCTCTAGGTTTTTGGTCTTAGGAAAGTAAATCGTGTTTTCAGTATTAAACTCTGTTTGAGTTATCCTTTAATTTTTACTCACACACAACAACAGAACCTTGCACATGGGGGCAATGCTTGTTTTGGCTCAACCTTGTGTGACACGACGCGACCCTTACCCGCATTTGGCATTCGTATGCCTGCCTCAACTCTGCCAAAAAAAAAATCCTTATCTTCATAGCTAGAGCCAATTTTTCACCCTGTTTTCATGCCGTATGTAAATATTCATTGAAATATGAAGGATGATCTCTCACTCTTGTGGTCATTTTCGTTTCGGTTGGTAACTAATTCACTAAATGCAAGGCGTTTCTGTTTGAGTGACTTTCCAATTCGTAAAACAGTTTGGTCCGTAAGCAGTTGTAGCACCGGTTTGCGTTACTTGGCACTGCAGAAAATGATTGTAATTACAAGACTGCCTATGTGGAGCTTAATTGTTTAATATCGTAACATACAGTTTTAAATCTTTACAGCTTTACGACTCGGAATCTCTTAGCATGAACAATCCAATGCTTCAAGACGATATGCTTCAACTCCTTCATTTGCGTCATCCAAATCTGGCAGTATTTGTTGGAGCCTGCCTTGATGCACCCACAGTTGCTATCTTGATCGAATATTATCCGAAGGTAAGCCTCACTTCTAAAATGAGGTGAGTCACTGAATGTTAGCGGCAATATCATTTTTTTTTTCAATTCTTGCTGCGGTCATCGAAGTAGTTCACTTTTTGGTTGAAGAATTGTAAATTAGCATTCTTGCCTTTATTATCCTATGTATACTGCAAAATTTCACAAAAATACAAAAACGCGTTGAGCCTTTCTACCTCGTTGGTTGCAAGATGGGGTCTGTAAAATGTGCTGTAAAAATAAAAACGATCCACGGCTGTCAAATCTGACTGGTGACTGAAATAACTGAAATTTTTAACAGTTTAGATTCATCAGGTTTAGCTAGTAATACTTTTTATATATACGTTGTTGTTTTATACAGGGTGTTTCAGAATAAAACCGACAAACTTTCAGGGCATACTAAGGAGGTTAAGACATCAAGTCAAAAAGTCCTATACGACACCTATCCAAAAATGCTTGGTTACCGAGATATCGCCGTATTACACCCCACTTATTTTATGATCGAGTATTTAAGTCAGGGCTTAATTAGAGACTGCGAGTCACTGGCTGTGATTGAATGCCTGCAAGGTGCACGCTCTATTACGCCCTCATACACCATCTAATCTAATGTGTGTTTAAGCAGCGTCAACTGTTATGAACTAGAGGCGTTGGCAACAATTTAAGACCAAATTCATAGTTCCACAGCTCAGATTCAGCACGGTTCACCAACCTACTGCAAAACTTCGTGATAAGCCTAATGGA
Organism: Lithobius niger; assembly: GCA_023313725.1. Classification (NCBI taxonomy): domain Eukaryota; kingdom Metazoa; phylum Arthropoda; class Chilopoda; order Lithobiomorpha; family Lithobiidae; genus Lithobius; species Lithobius niger. Next base: position 33,520 of record JAHWFP010235305.1, read on the forward strand.
ATCCCGTCCAAAACTGCAACTACGTCTAACTCTTGCCAAGAGAGTTGTAAATAAATGTTAAAAAAAAACTTTTAAAGGATTGCGTAGGTTAATAATTCCATACGCAATAAATGTTGCTCAATGTTGTAAAAAACATGGCTGCTTTTGATAAATGTTTTACTACTAGTTGCGTGTATTTTTTTTTGTGGGGGGGGGGGGGGGGGGGGAGATGGGCGGAAATGGTGCTTGTGGATGTGAACTGCTTTGTGAAGTATGGTTTCGTTTCAAATTGTGCGCAAAGATTGTTTGCATCGGAGCGATCTGGTCCCCACCTTTTGAGCAAAATGTCACAAAACCTTTTTTCTTGCATCACTCGATGTAGTGGCACCGAAGCCACAGCTCGGAAAAAAATTCGCAGGAGGCCGAACAAAGCCATGGGTGTTATTAGCTCCCGAGTATGGTCCACTTATCCTTTTTCACATATACTGGAGGAACTTATTTAGCATTATGAAAAATTTTGGGGTTTCGACAGCGGGGGGGGGGGGGGGGGAGCTGGTTCCAACACACACACACACACCCTCATTTCTTACTGTTCAGGGGCCGTTATCTCCCCTCTCCTTTGTCCTGTTCGTGTTTATTAATTTATTTTTTGCAGTTAAAAAAACTATACGGCTATTGGCCCGAGAGGTGAAGGGGATGGGGCGACTTGAACGAGTTTTGTAAACGTTCCGAGCAGATTCTGGAAGCTCAAACTCTTTAAGACATTGAAATACCTGATCTGACCTAGGACAGCATGCATTTTGATGATGTTAGCCATCGTTCTTCACATTTATAAAAATTACTATACGTTATAACTACGGCTGTAAATTTGGCAGTTGCCTTGCCCAACCTAGACTATAAAGCCAATGGGCCAGGTTGTTAGCGTTGCCCCCCCCCCCCCCATCTCCTACCTTCCAGGATCATCAGTTGGCACAGGTCATTTACATTGTCCCCTTACGGCTTTCAGCTGGTTAACGAAGGTTTTTTTTTTTTTTAAACAAAGCCAACAACGAACATACTTGGGCTGCTCAGTTTCAGGAAAATAAAAAAGGTTTTATTAGGAATAATAAAAAGGAACTTCTGCTGTATTCTTTTGCTTTCTTAATTAGAATATAACATTACTTCTAACGTATTTCATTACGGAAACGGTAAGAGCTACTGGGTAGAGAGAGCCCTTGAAAAAAAGCCAGATCTGCTTCACGGCAAAACGCGTCAGCATACTGAGTTCTTGCAAGGTGCTCCTGTCTTGGCAGGATTAGAGGATATTGCAGTTTCGAACGTAATTTATTATCGCGAAGTTTTCCCACTGGTAGGTGCACCTTGCTGCATCCGAATTTGTTTAGTATGAGGCCACAGTACGGCGCGCGCCTTGCAAGGCACTCTGATACAGGCTTCCAATGCTTCCACTAAACCATGACTTAAGTACTCGATCGTAAAAGAATAGAGACAAATAGGGCAATATCTCTGTAACGAAGCATTTTTGGATAGGTGTTATATAGAACTTTTCGACTTGTCTTTACTTCCTGAGTATGCCCTGGAAGTTTGTCGGTTTTATTCTGAAACACCCTGTATAAACGTTTCCTGATGTCTCGAACTATCCTTACAACTATCCCCAACTATGTGTTTGTTCTATCTACTATCCCTTGATAATTTCACGTTGCACTGGAATCGGTTTTAAATTTTTAAAACAAAAAAAAATTATTCATTAACTGTCTATAATGCAAATTGGTTTACAGAGCAGTGCATGACGATATCGCACTTTGAAGGTAACCTTTCCTTTCCTCGCAAATTGTAAATATTGGAAACGCATGAAGGTATGGTAAGGATGCTTAAGGGTAAGGTGTGGTCCACACGGAGGCTTATTGCTCTCAGGTCTTTTTTTAAGGCTTAAGAAAGTAAGGGTAAGGTGTGTCCATACAAAGGCGTATTGCTCTCGGGTCTTTTTTTTTTTGTTTCTTTCAGAAGAAATGAAAAAAATTGACTAAATAAAAGGTTTTCATTATTCAGTGTGTATGGGCATTACCGTTTTTTCAATCCGGCATCTATTGTTTGTCGTTTTGCTCCTTTATTTTTTGTAATTATTGATTTAAAACGTAAAACAGGCAATCTAATGCAAAAGCCCCTAAATTCTAAATTCAAAGTCATTTATTTTTTTGCGGTCCCCAGGAGAGCCCGCAGAGGGGCAATGTGAGAAAAGGCCCTTCCTCCATCCCAGTGGGTAACCCTGGGCTGTAAAACGCTTCAGTGGCCTTCGTTTTATGACTTAAAACGGTTGGCTACTTCCCCCCACCGCCCCCCCCCCCCAAAAAAAAAAACTGCACATAATTATCCCAGGACCCAGGTCCATGCACCTTATTTTGTTTTCTAGACTACATCGTTATTGAGATTCAGGGCTAACGGCAGGGGTGAAACGAGTTTTTGGGAGCAAAAAGTAGGAAATAAAGAAACAAGATAAGGTTTGAAATTTTTTGATAATTCCAAATTTTATTTAACTTTTTATGCTAAAAATTTTTTGTTTCCGACTTTTGCTCCCTACTTGTTCCTTTTTGCTACTTTCTGCTCCCTTATAAGGAATTTTTTTATCTAAGTTTTAGTTTTTAATACCATAATTTTTAGCCTACCCTGACAATTTCTGCTGGCATTGTGCCATTACTGTGTTTGAGGCTTAGTTTGCAAAATGTAATAAACACAGAAAAAAATTAACAAATAGCAGGCAGGTTCCATCTCAATTTTTTTTAGCAGCTGGTAATGAATTTAAACAAGAATAAGATCAATGAAAAAAAAATGGTACGTAAGTTATTATTAAGTAAGTTTATTCACCCAACACAAATTACAAAACTAAGCACACAAAAAGCAAACACTCATTCCACAAGAGCTGATGCTCGCATCTGGTTTGAGAGCAGCAGACAAATAAAAACAATTGAATTAGCACTTTTGCAAGCAAAGTCAAAGATTTGGCGCCAAAAATAAAACAACATCGAAATAAAATAAAAAATACATCGAGATAAATACATACATACACAAAAAATGAATGAAAAGGGCGAAAAAAGAAATTTGATATAATGCAAATAGGAGCGAAATATGCAAATCTATTCTCAAACAAAACTCGAGGAACGCAATAGCAAACAAAATTCAATAAAATATACTTAACATTAAATTGCAGAACCCCCCAAAAAAGACACAAAAAGCTGTAAACCATCAAGTTTGTAAGACTATTACGGTACGTTCAGTTCACAATGCTAAACATGCTTTCTAAACAGCAGGTTAATCAACCACCTAAACAGATGTTTCTGAAACGTGTTCTGATTAGTAGTTTCTTTGATGTTAATAGGCAGGTTGTTGTAAAATTTACTGCCAAGGTATAATTTAGATTTGTGTAGTCGTTCTTTAAACTCTTGGTTGCATTACATGAAAAAGTGGTGATTCATTCCTAGTGTGATAATTCGTGACAAGGCGAGTGGAAAGGTGAGCACCCTTTTTTCTAAAATTTAACAAAGTTCTGAAAACATAGAGGTGGTGAATGGGCCGGCTTTTGAGCTGTTGGTAAATTGGGGGAGCGTGGGAATGATTCTAAATAAGAAGGAACTAAGGAAAAAGTACTGAGGAACTCGATGACCACTGTAACAGACACAGAGAAACGCACTGACAGACATTTCCTTCATTTATTGGTAAAGAATGTACTGCCGTAAGGAGGCTTACCGTTGAAAATGATAATAACAAGAGTGGTTCCACTATTAGGGGAGTTTAGAAGATGTTCTACCGTCTCGCAAGTTGCCATTAGACTGGGATGTCAAATTTTCCATGTTGAAAGATATTGCTAGAGGAATGGACTACATTCACAGTTCCCCGATTGAATCCCATGGAAACTTAAAATCCAGCAACTGTTTGATGGACAATCGATGGTCAATCCGAGTTTCAGGTACACATTTAATTATAGGTTACCTTTGTTACCTGCTTTTACAAAGAATGTTAATTACACATTATCTCTGTTATAATTAATTACACATTATTTCAGGATTTGGTGCACCTATCATCAGAGCCGCGCATCGGCAAGGGGCTCGCGGTGAAGCCAACCCCAAGTAAGCAATATGCTGCAGCACGTTTGTGCTGGCAGCTGCAGTTACTGGGAAATGTGTTCTAGATGTTGTGTCGTAGTCATATGCTTAACTCAATAGCATGTTTACTTGGAAGTGTCCCACATCAGTACGTAAAAAATGGTAAAGTTGGATCCATCACCCAGTCCACGAAAATGACGAATATTGAAATTTTCAAAGCGTCTTCCTTCGCAAGTGGTGTCAACGGCGATCATGGCGATGCTGTTTCGTTAGACCCAAGTAGCATAACGCCAACGTGACCGTATGCTCCCTGGTGTAGGTTTACTGTAGTATCTTGGTGGCATGCTGTGTAGCCTGCTTCGATAGCGATTCGGATTCGTTTATGGTGTTCGATTGTGATGATGGTAACGTTTTCAAAATCAGTTTGATCATCACAACCACCATCAACACCTAACACTACAAATGAACCCAACTTGCCATGGAAGCAGCTTACATCACACTTCACAGAGATAGTACAATAAACCTACACCAGGGGGCACACAGTCTCGGTGCCGGCCTGCGCTCTTGGTCCAACAAAACAGCATTACTGTGATCTCCGTTGACACCACTTGCTGAGGAAGCAGTGCAGCAGGAGCGTCGAAAATTTCAATATTCGTTGTTTTTAAGGACTGCGTGACGAATCCAGCTTTTTATTTTCGACATGAATCCGCCCCAGCGAATACACGTGCTTTTACATGGACATGGATGAAAGTAATTGAAAACGTGTCATGCTTTGGAAAAATCTAGTATTTATCATTTCAATGGAGTAACGCAAATCATTGCGTAGATAGCCTAAATGGAATTTGTTCAGCTCTTTGCTAATCTCCAGGAATCTCTTTGAACATTTCCCAAAACTCACCTAAACAATCCGATTACATCCGATCAATTACATCCGATTACATCAAAACCAAATGTTTCCACCGAAAGTGACGTCACGTGGCAATAGTTTTGGAACAAAATTGGTTCATGTGTCTTTGAACGAATTTTTTTAAAATTTTTTTAATAATCATCAAGTTGACACACAGTCGAACAATTATTTTACATATCAACATTCATATTTCACTTAATTATCAAACATTCACCCCTCACACTTATTTCCTAGCTACGTATTGTAATATTGTAACTAAAGGAAGCAAGAAAGAAGGAAGGCACAGGAAGGCACACAGGTCATCAGGTTGACAGAAACATTTTCTATTATTTGCGAGTTTGTGACCTTCGTGTGATTTCCGATTGTGTGTGTGTGTCTTCATGAAGCCCTGTAGTTCACTTGGAAACCTGTCTGGTTGGCGTGAGTAACTTTGGTGATGAGTTCTCTCTGTTTCTAACTTTCTTGGTTTGCATTTGTGTGGGGGCGGCCATCTTGGATTCGTATTGCTTGTCCCCACTTGGTGCCGGTTCGAATCCAGTCATAGGATTTTCAAAAAAATTTTTTTTTTTTTTTTTTTTTTTCGTCCCACGTGTGAGGCGCCATGGCTTCGGGCGATGAAATGCTTGAAAAGTGTTCTATAAACGATTTTCTCAAGACATCTTCGACTTCTGTATATAAAACCTCAGACATTGGAAGACGCCAAACTATTTTTTATGACTCTGTGGGTTCACCATTGCGGGGGATAGGCCTTACCCCACCATACGCCATCACCCCCGATGGAGATCGAAAGCCAGTGGAAGATATTGCCAACCTAACTGCTAAGCTTACATCTAGGCTCGAATGCTCAAGACTTGAGAAAGATCTCGACTTGTTGGACATTACAAACCAGTTGAAAAATATACAAACGTTGTTAAATAGGCCACCAAGTGAGATGCTTCAAAAAAGTTTGCTGGATTTCTTGGCTGAATGGTCTGAAGGAATAATTTCCAAACAATCTGAACTACTTGCCCAACACTCTGATAGATTGGAGCTGCGACTTCTCGAACATGAAAAAAACATGAAAGAATTTTGGTATCAAAACATGGAGCCAAAGTGTGCTCCTACCTCTGTTTTAACAGGAGACATAGGCAAAGCTAGAGGTCTTCTACTTACATCTATTTTAAATCAGTCTTCGTCTGGAGACATTGAACTTAGATCAACGCACATCGATGTTGCTTCCGGACAGGACAATCCAGTTATACAGCAGGACTCCCATCAAAAGTTCAATGACACTAGCAAGCAGAACGTAAATCTCTTAAACTCTTCCACACCTACTGTCCCACCAAATATTACGCTACGCAAGCAGCGCAGGAGACATTCCCGCCGTCATGCCCCCCATGAAGCTCCAATTCACGCACCGTGCCATACTCGACCTAAAAGCAATTTAGGCGATATTGGTAAATCGCTTAACGCCCTATGTCACCAGAAGAATCTCGAGCATACACACCCAAATCTAGTGACAAAATCGAATGAACAGGGCCGAGCTTGTGCACTTGAGGATTGGAAAACACCATCCATCATCTTTGGTGATAGCCATACACGGGCTCTCAGAGGCAGTGCCCACATCAAATCATCGACCTGGACATGGCCGGGGATTACGGCAGATCAACTCATCCGAAAAGTACCGGAGATTGTCAAGAGTGCAACTTGTAATACTGACGTCATCATTGGGGCAGGATCCAACAATATTCCCCACGACAGCCCACAAATAGTTGTTCAGCACCTCTCAAGCCTTGTTGACGAGGTCCGATCCTCAATGCAGCATCCAAAAATCACCATTTTAGGCCTTTTTCCTCGTCCAGGCAGACAAAGATCTCAGGAAGACCTTCTCATAGAAAAAACTAACATACTTCTGAGGAAGTTCTGTGTTAGCTCAAACCTAAATTTTGTTTCTATCGACAGGGCCATCTGCAGCGACAGAACACTGCTCTCCAGAGATGGACTTCATCTGACTTCAAAAGGCAAACAAGTGTTACAGAGGGAAATATTTTATGTTCTTTCTAAATCGGAAAACACCTCTCACTAACAGGGAGTACCCCATTAACCACGACCCCATGTCCCCCTTGTCCACCCACTACTGACAGGCTGGGTCTGCGCTGTGTCTCCCTTAATGCGCGCAGCCTCGTGAAAAACATGGGTTCCTTTCATGCTCTCCTGTCAACGGATGCCTTTGATCTGGTTTTTATTGTGGAATCTTGGCTGAGTGATACCGTCACTGATCCTATGGTGACCGGCCCATACCCTTACGATATTTTTAGGCTTGATAGACGTACGCGGGCTGGTGGTGTGGCGGTCCTCTTTCGACGTGGTCTGGCTGCTGTTTGTGGTGGGAGGGCAAATGGATGTGAGGCTTTTGCTATCCTTTTACCCAAACTTAAGCTTAATTTTATCTTGGGTTACATTCCTGATGGCCATGACCTAGACTATATTCTAACGATGACTCAATTCATCACATCGGCTATTAGACCCTCTTTCTCTAATGTTGTCTTAGGAGACTTCAACCTATCAACCGTAAACTGGTTAAATCTTACGGCTGGTGACTTGCCTCATCGTTCCTTTCTTTATCAGATTGCTCCACTAGGACTTCACCAACATGTCACTGAGCCCACCCGTCTAGATAAAATACTAGATTTGGTTTTTTCGCAAGACGAACGGCTTATTTTTGATGTCTCGGTTGGGGCCCACCTGGGGTCTAGCGACCATAATATGGTTAGTTTTGGTATCCAGTGTGCCTCCTCCAGCGTTGTCAGGACTAGTCCACGTGAGGGCAGAATCGATTTCGATCATCTACGACACATGCTGACAGAGGTCCACTGGGACTTGACTGCCTCAGATGGAAATGATACGATTGATCAGATCTGGAATAGATACACAGACCTGCTTAACAAATGCGTTGACAGATGTAGAAAGCACCAGCGGAACATTACGCGCCCTGCATCCCAAATTCCGCATTCTATCAAAATTCTTCAACGCAAAAAACTTAAGCTTTGGAAGGCCCATAAGACACTTCCAACTGCAGATACACTTAGAAGATACAACGAATATCGCCAGAAATACATTGATCAGGTTAATAAATGGTATTTGGAACAGGAGACCAATACCATTAAAGAGGGGAATGTCGCTGCCCTTTTCAGGCTCTACCGTAAAAAGACTAGGTCCTCCAGGAATATTCCACCTCTTTTGATATCTGGCGACTTTGTCGTGGACGACTTAGCAAAAGCAGAGGTCCTGAACACGAACTTTGCTTCAAACTGTGTCATTGACGATGGATGCAACTTACCGCCCATTCAGGGAAACTTACAAATAGATATTTTTTGTTCATCAGTGGTTTTCCCTGTAGCTATGGTGCGAAACACAATTTCTCGGCTACAGCCAAGCCACTCTATTGGCCCTGATGGTTTTTCAGCTTTTTTCTATAAGCAAATCGTAAATGAAATTTGTTTTCCGCTCTCTCAAATTTTTTCTTTTTCCTTCCAACTTGGTTCCCTACCTTCTATTTGGCGCACTGCGACAGTGGTCCCCATTTTTAAAAAAGGAGACGCTGCAAATGCATCGAACTATCGGCCAATTGCTTTAACGTCTGTTCCATGTCGCATGATGGAGGCTATTATTAGAAAAACAATGGTTGAATACTTGGAGAAGCATAATCTAATAAAACCTGACCAATTTGGCTTTATGCCTGGCCGTTCATCGACCTACCAGCTGTTGCTTGCCTTGGACTCTTGGACCAGTGCGCTTGACCTAGGTATAAATTCCGATGTTATCTATTTCGATTTCCAAAAAGCCTTTGAGTCCGTTAACCACCGTGGCCTCCTTATAAAATTAGAGGCGATGGGTTTCACAGGTCAGCTCAAATCATGGCTCACCGATTTCCTCAGAAACAGATCACAGCGCGTCTTGGTGGAGGGTTCCTTCTCGTCTAAGGCAAGGGTCCCAAGCGGTGTGCCCCAGGGATCCGTTTTGGGTCCTCTCCTCTTTGTCATTTTTTTAAACGACTTAAACTGTAACTCTAACTCGGTCATTGGTTTTAAATTTGCAGATGATGTCAAGATTAGTTCGGAGGTCATTAGACTGGCTGATAGTGTTCGTGTCCAGACCATTGCTGATTATATCCATGATTGGGCATTGACTTGGAAATTGCCGCTGTCTGATGCCAAATGCCAGGCATTCTGCATTGGTAATTCTAACGCTTGTATTGCGTACTCAATTAATGGCGAGCCCCTCCCTTGCACTTCCGACATTCGTGATCTTGGTGTTTGGTTTACTACCAACCTTAAACCTTCACTCCACTGTGCCAAGGTGACAGCCTCTGCATACCGTCGTCTGGCTATCATAAATCGTTGTTTCATTTCCGGAAACAGGGACATTAAGCTGTGGGCCTTTAAGGTGTTCGTCCGACCTCTTCTTGAATATGCGACTCCGGTCTGGTCTCCTTCCCTACTAAAGGACATTGATATGGTTGAGCGCGTCCAGCGCCGCTTTACCAAGAGCCTTAGAGGCTTTGAGAAAATCTCATACGCGAAAAGATTATCCCTTCTTGGCCTCGACTCTCTGGAACTTCGCAGGTTGAAGTTCGATCTCATCTTAACATTCAGGATCCTAAATGGCCATGTGGGCATTGATCTGCCGTTCTTCGATGCCAGTCCGGCTCTGTCCACTCGAGGCCACTCACTTAAGCTTGCTTGTCCGACATTTCTTACTGAGTCCAGACGTAGTTTTTTCTCTGTTAGAGTCATTCGGGTATGGAACTGCCTACCAGACACACTAGTTACTAGCAAGAACGTGGCTACCTTTCGACAAAACCTTGCATCGGTTGCACTTACCAAATTCCTAAAAAGGCCTGAACATGTCCAACTTTCTATATGAAATCCCCCCCTCCAACCTGCTCTTTCCTCCGGGCTGTGTTTTAGTTTATTTCTTAAATTCAAGGATGGGTATTAGTGGGTTTTGACCCCTTCCTTCTCCTGACTAATTTATTTTTAGTCAAATATTTTATTATTATTATTATTATAACTAAGTGACAAAAACAGCAAGTTTAAAGCGTGAATGAAATTATAAATTAAAAAATAACTCTCCCTGATTTACCTACCTGATTTATTTAATTATTTATCCTTTTGTTAATTTAGTAAATAAGTTTTAAGTTTCCAAACAATGCACTATTGTCACATTCCCTAGGTAATTTGTTAAAAAAGAAAGGAGTAAAATACTTTGTTGGCATTTTTCCAAAATTATTTCTCCAAAGTGGTAATTTCTGTCTAGCTGATTCAGCTCATAGCTGCTGTTATTCATTTGAGTTCTTAAGTGATTTTCCATTACAAAATAGTTTTTTGTTATAATCAAGTAGTCTCTTAGGCTATCAATGTTACAAATTGTGTGAGCAAGTTTAACTTAACGTTTTTTTTCGCTGTTCTGTAAAAGAACACTAATAATTTTATTTTGTATTTTACGTACAAGTGTCAATAAGGTATTGTTCGTCAAGCCATAAACTTCAATACTATACCTTAGCTGTGAATGGACCATTGCATCATACATAGTACAGCAGCTTTCGATTTTTTTTTCGGCGGTCAAAGTTACACAAGAATATATAATAATAATAATAATAGTTTATTCAGTATATACACATTACGTGCATGCACGAAGCTCATAAAGCTTGTATGTGCACTGAGCATCAATCTTCATATATATCCAATACTTAAATTATTAATGTAAGGTCTTATATACAGTATTTAACATTTTCATTCATTACATACAAAGCATTTCTATACACTAACTACAATGGATTTCACATGGGCCTAAAACAAATAGAAATTTCCCTAATTGTATTTCAATCAGTAAGTGTTCAATAATAGCCATTTCTTAATTTTATTTTTTATATTAAATCTAGTTATGGTCTTTCTAATTTCAAATGGTATTTCATTTAGTATGGTTGGTATAATAAATTCATGACATCTTTTTCCATATGAGTTTCTCCAAGATGGTACTTGGAGCCACGAAGAGTGGTTCCTTAAATGTCTTGTAGTTTTAATTAGATATGTGTTATCAAAATAATTGTTCGCTATTATTGTCATTTTATAAAGGATTTTAAAATTAAGTAGATTATATTTCTTCAATATTTCGATTGTTGACATTTTAAATTTAGTACCAAATAATGCTTTAGTTGCCTTGTTCATTGTTTTTTGAAGTCTTTCAATGTAGTTTTCGGTAGTTGACCCATATATTGTGCATGCATATCTCACTTGTGAAAGTATCCAAGACTCATAAAGAGTTTTTTTTACTTCAACTCCGAAAGAGTTGTTAGCCATGTATAATAGTGGTATTATTTTCCTAACTTTTTTTTTTTAGAATTTCTATATGTGTATAAAATTTCCAATTTTCATCAATTTCAAGTCCAAGATAGCGTAATGAAGATACCTGTTTAATTCTTGGACAATTATAGCATGTAATATTTTCCATGCAGTTTTCATTATGTGAGCGAATACTGCACTTTTTTTTCTCAGTATGTGAAGTAGCTATATGCATAAAGTTTGTCTTATCATTGTTGATATAAAGTTCATTGTTATTAAGGTATTGATTTATAGAGTTAAATCCTGTTTGTAGATGTTTAACCATACTGTCTTGTTTATTATTGATTGATACCATAAGGATATCATCAGCATATAAAATGATATGACATCCATGTTTTTCCTCTATTATGTCATTAATATATATAATAAATAGTAGGGGGCCAAGGATTGAACCTTGTGGTACACCAAATTGTACATTAGACCATTCACTTTGTGAGTTCGCAATTTTTACAATAATAATAATAATAATAATAATAATAATAATAATAATAATAATAATAATAATTTATACAGCAAACAAAACAACGCAAAAAGCTGCTTGAGCTTGTATGTGCACTGAAGGACAATACAAACAACACTTATGAATGACACAAATTATGAGAGATCTTTACGTCTGACACATTGGCATAATTAGTCTATTACGTAAAGTCTAAATGAACGTATCAACATTACTTTAACAATAAAAAATTTATGCAAAGGGTAAATCGTTATATGAATAAAGTACAATGTTGTTACATTTAGGTAATTCCTAATATCCAGTTTGTTACATATTTTCTCATCTTATTAACATTGGCAATAGTTCCTAAACATGATGGGATTTTGTTGAATAAGGATGGAATAATATAAGACATGACTCTTTTACCATACGAATTTCTCCAAGGTGGAGTGTGCAACCATGCATTGTTGGTTCTTGAGGATCTTAGGTTAAAGGCTTTATAAGTGGGGTCAAAGTAATAATAATAATAATAATAAATTCGTACAACAAAGAAACTGGATCAGACAGAAGGGTGAGCAGCCTCCACTTGTACACAGTCCGAAATTAAAATTAACCAACTAAAAGAATAAAAAAGATACAATATAAAAACACTTCTTGAACTTGGAGAGATTGACGTCCTCCAGCGCTCTCTTGAAACTAGGCAGGGATCATACCGAGATCACCCAAGATGGCAGATTATTCCAAATGGCCACAGCACGGTTAGCAAAAACGTGCTTGTAATTTTTTCCATAAAAGGATTGCCTCTACTGAAGATATTAAAGTTAAAAAAAAAACTTCGATCTCCACTGCAGTTTGATTGTGAAGGAGAGAGTATGTGAGATAAAGGTCAGCCTTCAAGAGTGTAACTGGAATGTGCTTGGTGAACAACTGCCGGACCGACTCAATAAGTTTGATAACCTTGATGAGATGTGGTCATGGTGACCAGACCTGGTTGACATACTCCAGTATGGGACGGACGAAAATTAAGAGAGCCCAAGTTAAAATTGCGCTATCTTTAGAAACGAAACAACGTCTGATGAGTTGTGCTCTTTTTTTTTTCACTTTAGGCGATATGCTTGCAATGAGTGATTGGTTGCCTTTAGGTCTGCAGAGATCCAAACACCGTTATTTTTCGTGATCCTTACTTCATTAATCAAACAATCGTCAAGAGAATATGGCTTGAGCAGGCTATTTTTTTTTACCAAAATGGAAGGTGTTACACTTGTTGTTATTAATAGGCAATTGCCATTTTATCAATCAATCAATGAAATGTGCCCGCTCAAATTGTAAACTGGAATGGTCAACACAATCAATGAACCAAACATCCAAACATCGTCCGCATATTTTGGTATCAAACACTGATTATTAATAGTTTTAAGATCTGCGATACACAACAAAAACAGAATAAGGCCAAGGACGGAGCCCTGCGGTACCCCACTGGTTATAGTAAATGGTCACCATTATAGTTCAGCTGCCACTGACCTTGCTAAGCGGTTTCAAGTTAAATACCTGCCACTGAGTTCGTTTATTACTTATAATCGAGTGACTTGTTACCTTCTTTTAGCTGTTCTGTGTGACAACAATTTCCAACATTTGTTAATTACTTTTACATAAATAATCCTATCGAAAGAACAAGTGCGGGTCCGCCATCTTTAGTTGGTGGATTCATCGGAAAACATTCTCCTGGAGTCGGTGAGTCCGTTGCTTCACCAGGGACGTCCCAGTGTGGAATCGCAAAATTCACCGTGCGCTTAGCAACTACTTTGGTGGGCTGTGGTTACTGCAGTGAGCTTTCCGGTGAGCTTAGGAAAGTGCTCTTTGGTTGCCAATAATTAAATGGCTGTTGATGCTGCCTATGCTGGCTTTAAGAAACATCAAGAAACCAGTACTTGATGATTTAGTACTGGACAATTTGGTATGGAGAATTTGGTACCCGCTAATTTGTTCCCGGACAGAATGTTTTTTTTTTATTTCTTTTGCATTTAAGATTGTAAGTATGTGGGAGGGAAGCAATTTACGATCACATACGAGGCTCAATAAAAATTATCAAATAAAATAAAGTTTAAGTGCACCATTGTCTGCACCTTTATCTCAACAAAAAAATAAGTTGGTTTACCTGGATAAAGTGTACTGGGGAATGATAGTCCACACCTCCCAACTTGCAATCAATCGCGATCAAAACAAGTCGAAAATGTTTAACAGTTTTTTAAAAGACAAATGAAGTTAATTAAAGATTCCTACATATTTTTGTTTGATGAAAAGGCACTCCCTCTTCTGCCTAGTTTAGAGTGGAAGTTGCGTGCAATTTCTTTTTCTAGGTTAGGATGCGGCAAACAATGAATAACAAAAACTTTTTGTGTCAAAGTTTTTTACAATTTTTTATGCCTCGTCTGCCTTGTAAGTTATCCCCTTCCCCCAAAGTTATGTTCATAAAAGCACACATTTATTTGAGTAAAACTGTCCGGGACCAAACTATCCATACCACATTGTCCAGGACCAAACCGTCCTGCACCATGAAAATTTAGTACGGTGATGTTGAATCAGAGTTTGTAAAAGTTGTTGAATCAGTTTGATGCAGCCTACTTCTCTTGTGTTAATACCCTGATTCTATTGCGACAAGTAAACTATCAGCACTGGTGAAGCGTTTTTATTCATAATTTCAGTTACTATTTATGGACTGCGCCAGAACATTTAAGGCAGTACCCAAATCTGGAAGATGTCTTTCCAGGAACTAGAGAAGGAGATATTTTTTCGTAAGTTTGAAAAAGAAATTAGCTGTTGCTTTACTGACTACTGCAGAATTGCTGAAAATTTTGAACACTATTGTACAATAGGTATTCTATAATCGTTAGCGAAGTTTGCAATGAAGCAGAACCTTATGAACAGGAGAGAGCAGTTTTGTCACCTGAAGAAATAGTTTTACTTTTAAAATTTCCTGACGACCCTGGTAATAGAGGACTAAAAAAGGCAAGTGAAAGTTTAGTGAAAGTGAAAGTTTAGTGACATGATTGTGCACAAAAAAATAGTTATTTTTTTTAGGACCGATCAATAATCCATGGTGGTGAGGGAAGGGCTGAAGGAAACAAAAATGTGACCTCCGATTCTTACTATCTGCAAAATACTTCCCTTTAGTATTAGCTTAAATCGCTTTTAATGCTCTCAAATTGCCCAAATTTAAACACCATTTAAATGTAAACAAGCTTGCTTGGCTTTCCCACCAGATGGCACTACTCATGCTACCCTCGTAGCTAGAGCCGCCATATTGCCCACTATCGCTTTGGGCATCAATTCGGTAAGTTGATGTTTTGCTCTGTCGGTATTTTTTTTCTTAAAAAACGTTAGCCCGGTATGAGTGGTAAAGCTGAGGACTTCATATTAGAAAAGGTTGTGTCTTGCACTCATTTAAAAACACCTGGGGACCAACATTTAGCCTGTAGGAAGTGTAGGAATTGCGATTTTCTGCGTAACCCGTGTAGCATCTGTTTGAAGCTCAATCCAGCGGCCATTCGGAAAATTTGTCGGACTTGGAAAAAATCCGACCAAAAGGCGTTGCAGCGTAGCCGTCCCGGTTTTGTGGAAAAGAAGAAGAAACTACCTGAAGATTCCTTGGATAGAAGGATTACTGGGGACGATCCTTGTACAACTCTAAACGTCGTGGACACGATGGTTGATTCGAGCGCCAGCGACGGAGACGACAAAGCCGACGGACAGATTAACCCTAATCTACGGGACAGCCCCAAGGAGAGTGTTTCGTCGGCAATAATCCCAACCGATCAAACTATGGATTTTAAAACGATGTTCGCTGATTTCCAAGAGAGCATGGCATCACAACTCCATTCTCTCCAAAGTTCGATTCCGTTGATAATCGAGACAAAACTGGCGGATCGTGAACGTGTTGGCGCTAATCCATATGTGACGGAACCCGAGCGTGAAGGACATCCACCCCAATCAAGTGATCTGGACGAGTTTCGGAAGCTTCGCGAGCCGTTAACCGTAAGTAAATCTGTGCGTTCACATAAAAAAAAGAGGCATTCAGTGAACAAGGCGAGGGCCTTCTGCAAAAAGCACAGTAGTTCCGAGTCTCCAAGCCGTAATGAGAGTTCTCCCCGGCGCCAATCTTCCCGGAAATTGGTGGTCGGACAGGAGTCGGCTCGGCTGCAGTTGTCTACGGACGTGCAGGCCGGAATGGAGCGGAGTAGTCGCCAGTTACCAAGGTCGCCACGGCGCCGGGGTGTGGTTGATGAAGGGAACTTGAATGCGAGAGGTGTGCGTCGGTCGCCGATGGGCGATGACGGACGTTACAGTCGGATCCGGTCCCGTTCGAGATCGCCAAGGAGTGTCGATGAGCGGCGACGGTCGTTGATGAGTGTGAAACGTCGATCCAAGATGGCGGCGGATGAAAAGTGGCGACGAGTGGTAACGAGTGACGAAGATGATCGTCGTTCTGTACAACGACGTCCGGTGAAACATGCAAGACGCCAATATAATGATTTGGAGAATTCAGGTGACGATCATTTGGATTATGTCAATATTGACGAAATTAGTGTTAGTGCCAGTGTTTCTTCGCAAAGCTCTTATTCCCAGCATAGGAATTCCAATTTTAAGGAGCGGCTTGAATTGAATGCTGACCGGAATTTACGCCCTCCTCCCCTAAAAAAAGCAAAAATTGGGGTTACAGCACATGAAGATGAACGAATGTCTGAGGATATTTATAATGAAGGGCCATCTTTTATTCCGTGGAGTCAGTTTACGGCCTCTATTTTCAATTATTTGCCGTCTGCTTTTTGTAAGGCTCGCCCTGTAACAGTAGTTAATTCTGCGGACCCTCCACGTCATACTTTTGCAAATATGGGTGATTTTAGGCCTGACCCTTATAATTTGCCACAATCAGAAGTAGTTTTTAGGCAGCTACTTGACCTGGAAGGTATGACTAGGAAAAATGAAGAGCCTTTGTCAGTAGAAGGTCCATTGCCTCCTCATGACAGGAAGAAACGTAATTTTTTCTTCAAGTATGCGGGGACTGGAGCACCAGGCCGCAGCCGCTATAAAACTTATCCATCAGCGGAATATCTTACAGAGCGTTGTGTGATGGAGTTGGATTCGAGTCTGACGAATCCACAGTTTATTAAAATCCCTATCAGGCAGTTTGAGGATGACGAAAGCTTGGTGAGGTGGAGTTTGCGAGCTGGTTCGCATGCGGATCTTGCTTATTCGGCGTCAACGGCGGCGGTAAGAGCTTTTTTGGCAGAGCCACCAGAGTCTCGGTCTGATTCAGTTTTGGAAGATTGTTTGCAGCACATGAAGAGAGCTTCATCCTTTCAACAGGATTCTTTCAACTGGGGAATTCGGGCTGTTTTGAACATGGTTTATCGCAGGCGTGATGCATACCTAGAGTCAGCAGTTAACCTTCCATGGGATTTAGTCGGACGTTTGCGTTTGCTTCCAATCCATAAGTCGTCGGATCTATTCAACGGCCAATTGTTGGAGTTGGCCCCAGAACTTCAAGGAAAGAAGAAGCCACTAGTGCCAAAACAAGGTCGTTTTCAGTCTAGATATGCTGCAGGTTCATTTAGACAAGGGAGGTTTGAGAGTGCTTCGGCGGTTCGTTGGAACGCACAGCCAGAATTAAAGAATAAAGGTCAAAATAGGAAGTTTTCAACAGAACCATACTACAATGCGGCACGGTCTAGCCAAGATGGACCTCCAAGCTCCTTTCGCGGGCGCGGAAACCAAGCCTTACGGAAAGGAAAAGCAAATTTTCGGGGCCGGGGTCGCAGAACCGGCAATCCACGTACATGACTCTGCAGGGTTCAAGCTTGCCCCCATTCATCGGCAGGTGGGGGGCAGGTTACGGCACCATGTCGCGGCTTGGTCAAAAATTACGACGGACCCTTATGTGCTATCGATTGTAGAAAACGGCTACATCCCGCCATTCGCGTCATACCCGACATTGTCCCACATTCCCCCCAGTTGGGTATTGGACGCGGTCGAGGCTCAAGCATTGGAAAGCGAAGTCGTCAAACTTTTGGACAAAGGGGCAATTCGAAAGTCCCCCCTGGACACCCCCGGTTTCTACAGTCCAGTAAGGGTTATTCCGAAGAAAAGCGGTGGAACACGCCTCATCTTCAATTTACGCAAGTTGAACAGTTTTCTAATCAAACAGCATTTCAAGATGGAAACTTTGACTGTCATTCGCGAGTCGCTTCAACCTCAAGAATTCACAGTATCAGTGGATCTCGAAGATGCATACCTACACGTGCCGCTTCACCCAAAAGTTTTCCATTTCTTCCGATTCATTTCAAACGGGGTAGTGTACCATTTCGAAGTTCTACCCTTTGGCCTCAGCACCGCTCCTCAGGTTTTCACGGCGGTGCTACGACCGGTAGTGGCACATCTACACGAGAACAATGTGCGAGTCCACGCCTACCTAGACGATTGGTTGCTCCGCAACCTCAGGTATCAGGGATTGTTGATCGATCTTCAAAGAAGTCTGAAGCTGTTTCAAGAATTAGGTCGGGGGGTGAATGTATTGAAATCACGTCTAGTACCATCAAGAACATTCATCTTTCTCGGCGCCGAGCTCGATCTGGTGTCATTCCTCGTGAGACCATCGCCAGAGAGGATTGCGAAGGTAGGCAGCATACTCTCGGGGTTGCTTCGGAAGTCATCCATTTCAGCAAAGGAACTCGCTTCGGTAATTGGCCTCGTCGACTCTTGCGCGGCTCTGGTGCCCATGGGGGCGTGGAGGACAAGGCCAATGCATTGGTTTCGGAAAGAAGAATGGTCGCCGAGAATATCCTGGAAGGACACGGTGCCACTTCACAATCTTCCACGTCAGGCTCTTCAATGGTGGATCAACGGCGACAATCTGCGGTCGGGCGTTCCTATCCAGTCACCATCTCCAGATGCGCTCCTGTTCACCGACGCATCGTCAACAGGATGGGGAGCACATTTGGAGGGGCAAACAGTGTCCGGCTGTTGGAGGCCGGCCGAGCAACTTCTCCATATAAACGTCCTGGAACTTCGGGCAGTCCGCCTGGCAGTTTGCAACTGGTCAACTCATCTGGAAGGAAAAGCAGTAGGAGTCATGTCAGACAATACCTCGGCGGTCTCGTATATTCGGAGAGGGGGGGGAACCCACTCCAGGACCCTGATGTCAGAAGCATCCATGCTATTCGACCTTTGCGCAAATCTTCATGTAACGCTACTACCCAGACACATTGCAGGCCGGTTGAATGTGTGGGCCGACGAGTTGTCCAGAACAAATCTGATACCAACTACGGAGTGGCGTCTGGCTCCCAAAATTTGTCAAGCCATCTTCTTGCAATGGGGAACTCCCTTCGTGGATCTGTTTGCAACTCGCCTCAACACTCAGCTTCCAAACTATGTGTCCCCCTTCCCAGACCCTCAGGCGTGGGCAACGGACGCGCTGAGTATCTCGTGGACAGGGATGTTCGCTTATGCGTTTCCGCCATTCGCTCTTCTACAAGCGGTTCTCAACAAAATTCGGAAGTCGCCGGGGTCATTCATCCTAATAGCTCCGTTGTGGCCAGCAGCATCGTGGTACGTCGATCTTCAAGAGTTAGCAAAGGGAGACCCGCTTCCGTTACCTCAGTCCAAGAGTCTGCTCTCGCAACACTACGGACGGACGTTGCACCCCAAGCCAGATGTTCTTCATCTTCACGCTTGGAGACTATGAGGGTCAGTCTGCATGAGGCAGGATTTTCATCTCCAGTGACATCGCGTCTGCTGCAGTGTCATCGTCCATCTACAGTTAAGGTCTATGAGACGAAGTGGAAGAAGTGGTTTACCTGGTGCGGGACTTCGTCTGTTGACCCATGTAACCCGTCGGAAGCATCATTGGCGGCTTTCCTCGAAGATCTTTTTCAAAAGGGGCTTTCACCATCAGCTAT
>JAHWFP010235306.1:0-23318 GCA_023313725.1 Lithobius niger
TTACCTTGTAATTTATTCTTTATTTGTAATCTATTCTTTATTTATTTCTTGCAGTATTTCTAATGTGGAGGCCGGGAAGCAATGTTGCTTTCCCTCCTTGTGTATGTTTGTGACCTCTAAGTCATCACTGAGAAAGACTGAACAGCTACTTAGCTCGGCTAGAGCCTGAAGCCAATATACACCCCTGTAGTATAGTGATTAGAGCGCCCGGCCTACTTAGCAGGAAGACCTGGATTTAAAACCCAGTAGGGACATTTGTCTTTAATTTCTTTCTCAGATTAGTGTATCTAATACCCTTACAAGGCCAGCCTTAATGCAGACTGTTTGCTTTATTTACGATTTGGGAGGATACGAAAGCGACGAAAACCAGGAAATGAATGACTGAAAAGGTTAAACTGATGCGGGTATATACGACGACGATATTCATTATGACGATCCCAATCAGTTGGCAGACAGATTAAGGGTACTTTACGCATCTAAGCTGGCTGGTAGTGACTCTCATCAAAACGAAATTGTTGAAATTCTCTCCGAGTTAGCAAAACGAAACGTTATAAACTTCTAGAAAAAAGTAAAGCTATTCACAGCAACATATTTATCCGTGAATAAAATATACTCAACATTGACAAGTTGGTACACGAGCAGCACAAATCAGCGTGTTGAAACTTCCAAAGTAGGATCGTCAAGCCGAGCTTAAATGACCTTTGGAAGGCAGATTTGGTCGACATGTCAAAGATTTCTCGTCAAAACAAAAGAAACAATTTTCTGCTTACAGTCGTCAACATCATGTCAAAAAACGCTTGTGCCGTGCCGATCAAGTCAAAGTTGGGTACAGACGTTACGGCTGCTTTCGCCTCAATTTTAACATACAGTACAACACCCAAGCATCTTGGCATATTCCTTGGTAGTCCTGTTTTTTGGCACAGGAGTAACATCGTCAGTATAAACAGGAGTTCATTTTTTTGTACACAGATATAAATAATTGTTATAAAATTAGAAATTTTAAATTCATAGCAAAAAATATCAATATACCAAATACATATACATGATGGTCGGTAAACCGCCAGCAACAAATAAAATGCAAAAATAGCAGGACCTGTCTGTCACACTCGTGCTGGATAGCTGACAAAACAAAATTTGCAATGGCAAATATATAAACATATAGTAGTGCTGTTTAAGGAATGCACAGCAATTAAACAGCAATATTCCATTATTGGAAACACAAATTTCCAAGGCCATCGAAAGAAGGTTACTGAAGAACTGTCACAAAGCAGCAATGTATTATTATTTTTTTTTACTTCGTACTTTCTCGTTTAAATAAATAAATAAACGAGATCCGGATCTGTATCATTAATGTGGTTATTAAAACGGTTTTTGAACTGGTTAACAGAAGCTGCCGATTTGGGAAGACTGTTCCAAAGGGTTAGGACACGAGGGGAAAATGTGTGGCGGACCCATTCATGATGAGAATGGTACTGGTATTCGAGTTTGTAAGAATGGCCACGTGCTGCCTGGTACTGTTGAAGGTGCAGTTTTTCTTGCAAGGTACGACCTCCATAGTTTTGTCTTAGAATTTTGTATAATGTAATAATACTGCCTCAGTGGAAACGCCACCAGGTGGAGTGGGTAGTTAAGGAATGCAATCCTTGCTCGAATGGTTTGCAACTCAGACCATGTACTTTTTTTGTAAAGCGGCACTGCACCCTTTTAAAATCCTTCTTTGAAAAGGGACACCAAAATCCCACAGCATACTCAATCGTTGGTCTAACAATAGTCAGGAATAGCCTAAAAAATAACTACATCTCTGGATTTCATAGTACGGCTTATCAGAATGGAAAGAGAATTTACTTTGTGTATTATACAGGAGACATGATTTGAGAAATTTAAATTTGTATTAACACTAACTCCCAGGTCAGTGACTTGGGTAGCAGTTCCAAGGAGTTCATCCTCCCAGTAGTAATTTAATTGTGGATTTTTATGTCCTAAGTGCATTTTTTTTTACTTTTGAAGATGAATTTGAAGGCACCATGGTTGCGACCATGCGTATAGTGAATTTAAATCTTGTTGGAAGAGTATGTGATCTGATCATGTGGATATTTTTGTTTTAATCTTGGCATCATCTGCAAATTTATTTAATCCAGTTTGGACATCTGAGCCGAAATCGTCAAAGTATAGTAAAAATAAAAGTGGCCCTAGGACTGATCCTTGTATAGTGCCGCTTTTAACAGATTCAAGACTTGAGTGATGACCGCTGATAACCACAGCTTGTGTTCGGTTTGTGATCCAATTTTTAATCTAATTGAGAATGGGCCCTTTCATACCGAAAAACTGTAATTTATAGATTAGTAGGTCATGTGGGACCTGGTAGAAGGCTTTAATATTGTCCATATAAAAAACTGGGTGTTTGTCTCTGCCATTTGGGATGTAACCCAGCACAATTTGCAGCTGGTCTGGTCTCAGATCAGTCGACAACACTTCAGTAGATCCTGTATGGACCTGTCCGACGTAGACCAACTCAACACAAAGAACAATTACCACACCCTCACCTCTACTGCTACGATCATGACGCAAACCAATATACGTTGCGTGGTTACGAGTCATGAAAAGTACCAGTACTAATGAGGATATTCTACTCTCTAAGAATACTGTGATGGAAGAGTTGTACCAATTAGTAAGAAGCACAGCAGCCATCGTTGCATGTTACGACACTGTTGAAGAAGGGCTAGCATTGTTGCTTGCCTTGTTTTCATGGAGACCTTTGAGACAGATCGGTTTTTAAATGGGTGGGTTGGCATACAGGCTCTTCGCCTTACATGTAAAATGCTGGTGTACCCAAAAATTGTGTTTTGAGCATTACTGCCTCTGCTATAGCAAGAGATGGGGAGATATTGAGATTTAATGGCACGTAGACAGCTGTGTTTTTTGTGCCAAGAAATTATCTGAACCATACATCTCCATACCACTGTCCACGTTTGTGAATGATTTTAATTTCCACTTTCAGTCATCAACTTTGCTTCATGGTTCGACAAAAGCTGCAGTAGTGTATTAACAAGGTTCGTGCTTGGGCATCTGCCTCAGGCTTTTGGTTTTCCCAGCAAAACCGTCTACATTCACTTTTGCAATTGTCGTGGACTGCATCCTGACCCTTTATTTCACCTATGGTGAACTCCACTACCGGTTGTTGAAGAGGCCTGGTTCCTGGGCCTACTTTTTGAAAAGAGCCTTACTTAGGTTCCGTATCTAAAGCAGTAGCACAACAGATGGACCCATTCATTGAATGCCTTGTAGGCTTTAACTGGTACTGACTGGGGTGCCGATAGGACTATGCTGTTATGCTTTTACAGTGTGATTATTCGTTCTAAACTGGATTATGGTTGTGCTGTGCATGACCTTGACAGCAACATTTCACTTAGCATTATGATCCTATTCATCACTGCGTGCTCTGACTTGCAACTGGTGCGAATAGTAACAATCCAGTTGAGAGTCTGTATGTAAAACGGGGTAGCCCAACCTGTCAATACACCTTAGGCCACTATTCCTGCTGTATGCAACCAACCTGAGTGGTATGTCTACGAATCCTAGTTCGGAAGTAGCCTTTTGCTAGAGTCAGGAGTCTAGCAAATCCTTCCAGTCAACGGGGGATTTGCCCTTTGCCTGTGGACTTATAATGAATCTGCAGGTTTTGTTTTTCCTTAATTGGTTGACTGTGGATTCATGACGAGTCTCCTATGCAGGGAGCCATTTCTTGAATTAAATTATTCACTTTTGACCTTCCAGAAAGCAAACTTGCAAGAGTGTCTCATCTTTTCGGCCAGTTTAAAAGGGATACTCATTGCTTTCACAGATGGGTGCATGACTGGTTCAGCAGATGGTTGTGGCTCATGAGACTGCACTTTTAGTTCCCCATCAACGTTTTTAGCATGGATGGAAGAATTACGTGCTATTGGTCGTGCCCCAAGATTTACAGCTATATCTCTGCAGCAGCATTTTCTATCTTCACAGATTCCACGAGTGCAATGCAGAGCATAAATATCGTTGATTCTTGCAACCCCATGGTACAGTCAATCCAGCAATACAATTTAGTGCTATTATTAGAGTGCACAAAAATGTAACGCTCTGTTGGGTCCTAGAAACGTTGGGATCCCAGGCAATGAGCTTGGAAACCTAGCTATCCAGGGAGGCAAAACGTTAACAACAATAAAGGATCTGTCAGTCCTAGCATCTGAGGCTTGCTCTGTACTTCGTGTAAACTTCAGGGTCTATGGCAGGAGGATGGAATCAGGTTACTGACTAGAAGCTGTATACAGTGAAACCTTATGTTACAGTTTGGCGGTCTTCATCACAGGCTAATTATTGGGAGGAGGTAGTCGTGGCACGACTTTCTTGAAAAACTGACTTGCTCCATTGCAAACATGCAACAGTATGCATTTTTTGCTCTGTTCTACTAACAGTTGCTTGTACTGTCGTGAAGTGTTTGGCATTACAGGTGTTTATGTCGCCTGCAAGATAAGTGGAATGCTGCCTTTAATCCTGATCATAATCCGGGTAATCTTGAGAAGGTCAACAAATTCTTAAAGAGGCAAGGCTCTCTAGCCTACTTTAGAATGATAGCGGTGGTTTTTGAGTTTCCAACTTACTTCGTTTTCTGAGGCTTTCCAGCCTTATCTTCTGCGTCATTTTTCTGTGAATATTTACCGAATTTGGGTCTCAACTCATCTGCTCTGATTTGGCCTCCCCTTCAAAATTTTTGTTTGCCATTTTGGTGGTCTCATGCCAGTTTAGTAATTTACGTGTTTCTGTTGACACTTAGATTTTTGTGTAACTGAACACTAGCATGTTTCTTGACATCTGATTTTTTTGCTTACTTAACATATTGTTGTTGCTGCATGCGATAGCATGCAAATTATTTGTTATTTGGCTGTACGGCTGCGTTTTTTCTGGATGTTTGGAGAAAAGAAAAACCTTCTGGTTTCTCTACCATTTTTATTACTCCCAATGATGTAAAAGTATCGTAATGTGGTTTGAACTACGAGTGTACTTTACTCCGTGTTTGCACACTGTCAATCTGCAAGAACCTAATGACTTCCTGGTAAGCTTGAACACAATTAGTTTCAATGTGCAGTGAACATTTTTCCCGAAGAATGGGTGAGGTTAGGTGATGTCTGTTGTGGCAATAAATACGATGTGGATCCTCTGAACTATTATACCTCTTCACTTTACTGAACAGTTAACAGTCTCTGTTAGGTGAAAAAATCCGATGTACAGTTTTCCAACATAACGAATAGAATAGTGGTTAGGTTACGCCATTCACATACCGTTCCAAGGACTCAAAGATCCCAGTCAACCTAGTTGACCAAGTTGTCGATGCGCCATTAAGCCTCAATCCCCCCAGTCAACTCCGGTATGTGTAATAGTTTTCAATTGGTAATTTGTTGTAACTATGTGTATCTATTGTTGGCCAAATAAGGCCTCCAATATCTGCGCATGGGTGCATATAACCAATGCGTTATGTCCTTCCCTTCACATCCTTCTTTCTTTCCTTAAAATCAATGCAAGTAAATAGTTCTGAAATTGAAAAAGTAATCGAAAATTCGTTTAGATTTTTGCTTGTGCCCAGAACCATTAAAAAAAACATTAAATATTTAATTGAAACCGGTATTTTTATTTGTGAGACTAACCCTACTTGTTCAGATGAGCATACACTGTATGCATGTGTATGCACTTGCAACGGCGGTTATGTAGTTATAGAGTGCTACAAAGAAACTCCCGTGTATTTACTTCAACACAGAGCTCGTAGTGCAGTAAATGCTAAAAAAAATTTTTAAATGCACAATGTTATTTGGTGCATCTAAATATACAGACAATAAACCAGTTCAAAGACCTTTGGCATGTTTCCCGGTCACAAACTAAGTCTGCTACAGAACAGGCTTGGTGAGCACTATGTAATCTTCAGACTTCATCAACTAGTCCACTACTCCAAACTTATGTTTCCTGGTTGAGGATCTGCTGGCAAATAATAAGATTGTTCCTTACTCAACGTTTGGTGACACCAAACAATTTGCATAGGTTTAACTGAATGTAATAAAACCATGATCCATAGAGCAGTAACGCATAATATACATAATTTGAACGACCACCTTTTTATGTTCTGAGACATCCTTGAAGACTAATGAAGACGAAGATTTTTCATTCCAATTTAAAAAGGTAAAAGAAAGTTGGAAAAATAATCTTTTGTAAAGAAATCAGATTTAATTGGATTCATAAATTAATATTAATGTATTTTTCAGTAGTAATTCCACGTGTGAAAAAGCAAAATCCGAGCAGTTTTAAGTGAAAAGAATGTACCACTCTTACAATTTTCGCACATTCAAAAAAATAAATAGGTTTCGTGATTGCATCGGTACCTGTGAATGTGGTATGAAAGTGTTTCAGGCAGGCAAAAAACAAGAACGAAGGAAAGCAGTTGCAACATTCACGTACGTATCACAGTAATGGTGAAAAGCAAGGACACAAGATAGTCACACAAGAAATCCAACGTAGAAGCATGCACTTTAACAGGTATTCATCCAATTGCCCCACTTGTTTGGGGGAAATATCTTCAAGGGTTGTAAACAAACTCGGAAATTTTAAAGAATTTTAACATTTAATTTACACAACTACAGGCCTCTTTGTTGCCTTAATTGCTTTAGGGTATCAAGCTCTTTTGTTATATTTCAAATAAAAAAGAGAACACTCTGCAGTAAGCAATAGCTAAGAAATCAGAAGTGGCATAATTATTTTGGTTAACTTCATGCTATGCACAAAATTCATCCTGCCCAGTTCCCCAATCCATATGTTGGCCAATTCTTTTCGAGCTGTATATACATAGAATATTTTCCCTATATTTGCAGTTATCCCATTGCTAATCCTACCCCTATAGACGACTAAGTAATTCACAATTTAGGTAGGAACTAGCGTAGTTATTTTCGGGAACCCCTTTACAATTAGTTTGCACCTTTCCTTGTATTAGGAATTCTCCGCAACCGAGAAACAAGCCATAGGTCTTTTGAAAGCACAGAGAAAATACACTTGACACCAAATGTGACAAATACATGTGACAATACTACTCAATTAAAATTTTTTTAAACAATTGTGCTATGAAATAGAAGTATTCGAAATGTAAAGAAAGGCCAAAAATAAACGACAGTGCATATATTTATGATAGCACAGAAACTAAACTCAAACATATTATACCAATATCAAAATACTAGTAGAGAAAAGGGAAAAAGGTATGAATCCAACTGTCAATTAATTAATGTTGCAATGAGAAGACGGTGTTTAAAATACATATACGTAATAAATCTGAGTTCTTCGGCAGTTGGTTTGATTGTGTGCTGACTGTGGAGATGATAGCGCTTAACGACACCTTGTCAGCAATAGTTTTATGATCAATCTAGTTATCTTTCAGTATGTTTCTAGCATATAGTAGTTCATCAGGTACCTAGAATTATAGTTCAGTATCTTACAATAATGATCCGTTAAAAATACAAACACCACTTCACTAAGTAATGCGTTCACAGGTATGAGGGAAGTTGAGGTTACAAAACAGTTGAACAATTTGGTTTTCTGAAGGCTGTCAATAGTAGTCGATGCTGGTTGAATCCAATATAATTCTTTTGAAGTTTTAATAGTCTCAATATACTCGTTTTAGATGCATTCGTGCAGGTGAGTGTGTTGCAATTTAATTATAATTAACCACTTGCATGGAGGCATTTGCCTGGACGTTCTTATCTTAGTTTGTGTAAAATGCCAGAGTAATAAGCATTTACGATATTGCCACGGAGACCACCACCCAGTAACTAGACATAAATTCGTGGTAATCTCACGCATTTAAATGTACGAAGCTCTAGTACTCTTTAGGGAATTTTGGTGATAGCACGTTAACCGGAAGTCATTCATGACATCAATGTTTACAACAGTGGCCGGCAGCTATGCCACTAGGCCTATGGCATCAGGCTTAACTGTTTTGACCAGAAGTCACATGAGCTCATGACGTCAAGGTTGTTTACTCTTCTGACCGGGAGTGACGTCAAGGTCAGTGACCTTTCAGTACAGATGTATTCAAGTCTTGTGAGTTTTCTGATAAGTGTTGCACATTTTTTACTAAGTACATTTTTATTGGCCGTTTTCACTAGCCCGATATTCCTACCTTGGGATATGCTCTTTTCCAGACCAACCCAAAACGTAAATACATTAGGTGCTGACTAAGTTGAATGCAGAATAAATTATGGATTTTTTCTTTCAAGAGTTCATGTTTTTTTTATAATCTTGTTCGCTTTTCTTCATCTGTATCGTCCTGCTGTTTTTTTTTCTAGCTGCATCTTTTTTCCTTAAATCTTAACGTTCTACGCCCTTTAGTTTCTTTTTCCGTTCTCTGCTCTTCAATTTCTTTAGCACAAG
The DNA here is from genome assembly GCA_023313725.1 of Lithobius niger. Lineage (NCBI taxonomy): Eukaryota > Metazoa > Arthropoda > Chilopoda > Lithobiomorpha > Lithobiidae > Lithobius > Lithobius niger. The sequence goes on from JAHWFP010235306.1 coordinate 8,437, forward strand.
CTTTTGTCTTGCCAGAGGCATCATTCTCTAGCTTTGGCTTTTTTAACTCTGGGTATAGCAAGATCTACTTTTCTTTCGTTTACTGCATCTTTTTCATTATTATTTTTTCGAACCTCCTCTGACGATTTGAATATCTCTTATGCAAACCATTGGGCGTCTGAAGCAAACACAAGAAAAACAGAAATGGCGGCAATGGAATAGCATACAAGGTCGGTAGAGAGAATTGGAATCTTTTTGTCAGCTGACTGTCAAACACTAAATACATTCATGTCAGAATGTTTAAAAGTTGCAAATTAGACACGGGCTTTTACTAGGTTTATTTGACTGATCATTGAAAACATAGATACATCGCATGTATGGCACTTGATACAATTCCTTGAAGCTTTTAATTGAGTCCTTTCATTTTAACATGAAATGGAAATAATATTGCATTATTATCACGACAATACTAAATGAGACGTATGTCTCTTAAGGCAGTCACAAAAACGAGAGAGTGAAAGCCACTGTTCTCTATACATTAAACTGGACGCCTCATTCCAAGGCCTGTTCAGAAAGCTCGAAATTGTGTGCGAGCTGGGCAAAACACACTGGAAAAAATCATCACCACCCCTTTTTGGTCAGTTCACATAAAATTTTGAGTTTATGTTACACAATAAATCATGGTAACAAACTTCCCATATTTCAAAAACAACAATACATCGCATACACTAGGACAATAGGGCTCTTCTTAGGCACGGTATGTGAGGCAAAGTCTTGATGAAAATGTCCACAATTTTGTTCTTGCTAGACACAAACGTAAGTCGACATATGGTGTCACTTACAGCTTCCCTGGTAATTCTATGGCGTCACTTACAGCTTCCCTGGTACCTAATTCTATATGCTTTGTTTGGAAGTGTTCCAGCTGATTTTCTGCGAATGCTATGGCAGCTTCGTTATTGCAGTACAAAACAATTGGTGAGTTTAGTCCCATCCACGGCAATTCTTGACACATGGCGGTCAACCACTTCACCTGATTATGGTATATGAGAGACCAACGAATTCGGCCTCCATGAGGTCGATAGAGCTACGCATTTTTACTTTTGTAATCTCTACGTCGCAGGTATTCCTTGTAGTAAATCTCTGTAACCAGATCATTACTTTCGGTCTTCTACACATGACGCCCATAAACTGTCTGTATAGAATCATAATGTAGGGATTCCTGAAACGGGCTCACACTTTATTCTGAAGGTTTTGGTCGTCTCGGCATAAATCAGGACTCGTTGCAGCAAACGCCAGTGATCAAAATTTGGACTTGAATTGAACTGGTACAGCAAATAGTATGTCCAGCTGGGTCCTCGATGCGAGGAACATCAGTGCCCTGATTTGGGAATGGTATTTTGTGTATTCCACCAAACATAGCTCATTCTTCTTGTTAGATGCTAGTACCACTCTCGCATCTCGGAAAACAGTAACACTTTTGGCATCTTGTAGTCCGAAATACTTGACTAATCTGTCGATGTAACTTTGTTGATGAATGGTCCATTGGCCATTCCCTCATTCAAATTCGACTCCTAAAAATATTCTTAACTCGCCGAGCTTCTTTATTTCATAGGCTCCTTCTATGAGATTGAAGACTTTCTTTAGAGTTCTTTTGTCCTTTGCAAATATGGCTAAGCCATCTACATATACTAGAACGATTGCTTCATGCTTGAATAGGTAGATGCAGTTAGTAGTTTTAAGTTTAGCAAAACCTAACGTCTTAAATGTCGAGTCTAACTCCTCGAACCTTTTTCTACTGGATTGGTGAAATCTGTAAAGTGCTTTATTGAGTTTCCAAGCTCTTCCTCCTGTATCGCCGTATCCTGGAGATGGCCGCAAATAAATGTCTTCATGCTAGGCACCCATACAAGTAAGTGCAATTTACGTTTACGTGACAGCTTTCCCATCCTTGGCGGACAACACGTAGTGTGAAAAATAGTCTCACTAATTTAAAGGCGATCATGAGTTAATATGTCTCGAAGTAGTCGCAATTTTTTTTGGGTATTCCGTTGCACTACTTATGTTGCACAGTATCGAGCAGTATTCTCATCGGAGTCTTTCTACACAGTATATACCCATCGCGAACCGATTATCTTCTTGTCCACTGGTGTCTTCATTTTTGTGTATACATGTCTGCCTTGAAGAGTTTCCATCTCTTCATCCATGGTATGCTTCCATTTTGCTGGCTTGCAGCATCTGGATGGCTTCTTCATATGTTGACGGTATGTGTAATTCCACACAAAATTCTTCTGGATTAAATTCTGAATCTATTTCACTTGCAAAATAATTTTCTTCATCAACTTCATTATATACTATAGGCGAATTTCTTTTTCATTGATCCAGATGCTCCTTCTTCAGAATCATCTTGGTAGGGCTGAGAAGTATTGGAATAGACTTCCTCTCCTTTCGCTGGATTTCTATTCTTCATGCTAAAATCTAATTTCTTCCTCTCAAACTGCAATTGTTTTTCAATACAATAACAACCTAGTTCCACCATTGTTCGTTGGAGTGTTCCTCCTTGATAGTGTAGTAGATGTCAGCTATACCAACATCTTAGCCTATAGCTCTGATTGCTACTTTTCTTTCCCAACCAGCCGAGGGTTTGCTTCTGTCCTCAGTTTTCTTTGGGGCTGGTTCATCTTGAACTTGCACTGCACTGCTTTGTGACGCTTGGGTTTCTTCTCTTGAAACTGTTCCCTCAACCCTCTTGGGCGCTATTGGTGTGAGTTCTTTGTCAATGCTGAATTCCACCTACTCCGAATTTCTAACAATTTTAAAAGCTTTTGTACCAATTTGCTTTTCATCGAAATAGACACTCTTTAATATTTTGCTCAATATGCCATCATCAGGACACCATACTCGATAGCCTTTGGTATTTAGAACATAGCCAATGAGTATCTCGAGTTTTGATCAAGGTTGAAGATAGTTCCTTGGTATTCTTTCATTGTGTACGAAACATAAGGAACCAATTCTACATAGATGTGCTACATTTGGATGATTTTTACAGCATAGAGTATTTGGAATATCATCCTGTATTCCTGAATGAGCAACTCTGTTCTTCAGGCATGAAGCTGTGTGTTGCATCTCTTCCCACCATTCTCTGGATAACTTCGCTGCAATACGTAAAGCTATAACAGAATCCAATAATGTCCTGTTCAGTCGTACAGCAACTCCATTCATTTCTCGAAGTTAGTACGTACCCCATGAACACCTAGCCGAGTGAGTTCTCTCTTGAAATATCCTGAACAATATTCCATGACATTATCCATTCATAGACGTTTTAGTTTACAGCCTGCCTCACATTCGGCTTTAGTTAGGAATTCTTGAAATTTCCTAAAGACTTCATCTTTAGTCTTCATTGTATAAATGGTGCACTTTCTTGAAAAATCATATATAAATGATATGAAATATCTTGACTCACCACGTGAGGGTACTGGGGATGGACCCCAAGCATCTGAATACAAGGTCTAAGATGGCTTTTGCACTGCATTCACTCATGGCAACATGTCGTGCACGTGTTGACTTCCCTAAATGACAATCTTGACAAAAAGACGTGTCTTCGAATAAAGATTTCACTCCTCTAACCTTGTTTTCACATAACATCTTCTTCATGGCATTAACACGCGGACCCGGACCACTGCACTGTGACTGAGGTTGGCGCTAATGACCAAGTTGTCGACGCGCCATTAAGCCTCAATCCCCCCCTTGTTCACAATATTGTTCTTTGCTACAGAAGTTGTCATTCCTTTTGAAGGTTTGCACGGATATGCTTCGGCATGACTGACTTATCTGATTGAGAGTTAATTCACTTTATGTTCACGAACAAGGAAAAACTACTCCTCCATTGGTGCAATCATTAATAAACGTCATTGTGCATTTAGAACAATAAGGCCTGTGTCATTTGTTGCAATTTTGCAACCACTTTGAAAAGTATTGTTCCTTGAATAAGGTTACGGCGTATGTTTGGTGCATGTATAACTTCCTTTGATGTGTGGATGCTGAACTATTTCCATTATTCACTCTTAAATGCGTATCACCTTTTCCTTGTATTTGTGATGTCCCTTCCACTAGTATTGCCGTACGAATATCGAGTGAGGTATAATCTGTAAACCATTCTCTTGTACTACAGAAATGATGAGTTGCGGCTGTGTCCGATGTCCACTGAGTTTCAGCAGCTGCTGCAATGTTTGCTTCGACGTACAATGCTTGACTTGCATCTTTTCGTTGTGCACTTGCATTATGAGATGTCATGTTTTCATCTCCTTGCCGTGACTTTGGATTGTAACAATCACAGGCAAAATGTCCATATTTCCCACATGAAATACAATTGTTATTCGTCCTTTTATTCTTACTTCTATGAAATTGTTTAACTACTGAATCCCATTCTGAAGGTAACACACAAATTATTTGATTGGCATGTTCTTCATCTTCAATGGTTTTACCGGCATCTGCTAGGTCAGTGACGGTGATCTGTACACATGACAGGTACTTGGTCATTGATTCACCATGTTGTATCTTTAAAAGTACAAATTCTTTTCTTAAATGGCCGATTCTCGCTCTTGACTTTGGCTCGAAAACGGCTTGTAAGTATTCCCATGCATCCTTCGCTGTTGTGCATGTCCTAATGAGGGCCTTTAAATCTGACTCTAATCCTAAGGCGATTGTTGCTAGGGCATGAGATTCCCATCATTTTTGGCACGTCTGCCTGCCACAAGTCGTGCAAACTAAGAACTATTACTTTGTATCTCGGTAAGTTTTTTCTCATCGGTTTTTGAATTTCGGTTTTTGAAGTTTTTGAATTTCGTTTACGAGTTGGTGCATTTAGTTTTTTTTCCCTTGGCCGAAAAAAACTTGAGTTTGATTTTCATGATTCATTTAACAATCGAGGTGGCTATTCCCCCAAGGAAGGGAAGGAATTTACTGCATTCTTTGGGCTGTAGACGCTATAATTATGTCGAGAGCGTGTTGATCATTCAAGTATGACCTTTTGAAATAGGCTATATTGTGTTGTTTCCACGCTTTGTCTAGTTTATTTATTCCTGGATCCCCTCAAGGTAATCTTTTCTTTAGTTTCATTCCTGATCCACAGAACTGGTACAGTGGCAAAGAAATTCCATCAGTAAGTGGTCTACGATTTTACTTATGAATCCTTTGCCAGATTTGAATAACGAAGCTCTTCTGGTCCTACACACATCGTAAAACGTAGCATGTTATGTTTAGGGATTGTAATAATTGGAGGTGTGAAAGGGTGAGAAAGTGTGCCATTTACATTTCACGCAGTTTCTTATTTTTCCTTTTTATTAAATTTAAGAATGACTTGTGTACCACAATCGGTATTGATTTGTTGGTCAATAACCTAATATGAGTGTGCGAGGGCACATTAAGGGACCTTATGAGTTTCACTAGGGGGTTCTATGGCTAGTTCGATTTGTAAGCTAAGAATGAACTTTGTACCAAATTTCATGGCTTTTAGCCAGATGTGCACGATTAGCCCAAATTCTTGCCTGTAACAGCGGGGCTAAAGTAGGAGTTTGAACCAATGAACCTATGCTATGGTTTTATAGTTTAAAACGTACTAGGTATGAACAAGGCCAGTAGCCTTTTGAACGATATTTTAATGTGACTACAATACACTTGTTGTTGTTGTTGTTGTTATTCTTGTTAGCGAAATGTCAAATTTTGAAAACCTATAGTTTTCCCTAGAACTGAAATGATCAACGAAATTCGGTATTTTGGGTCGTGTCATAACTATTTCACTGCATTAAACATTTTAATGATAACTATCGAGCCGTTTGCTGTTGTTGTTTTTGGTCTTGTTTTTCTTCTTCTTGTTACTGTTTGTGATCACCAGCTGAAGGTCGAATTAACCGATTTTCAAGTTTTATAGCTTAAAACGTAGGTATGAACAAGGCCCAAGGCATATAAAACTTTTTTAAAATTTTATTGCAATATTCTTGTTGTTGTTCTTCTTATTTTTGAGGAAATTTTGTTCGCGCCTACAGATGGAACCAATGAACCCATTTTTATATTTTAAAATATAGTCATTGGTGAGGGCCATGGCCTTTTGAACACTATTTTAATGTGACTACAACGTGCTGGTTGTTGTGGTTATTCTTATGAAAATGTTACTCTCTCCTATAGATCAAACCAATAACTTAAAGTGTAGCTATTAACAGGGAAAAGGGCCTTTGGAACGTTATTTAAATGTTACTACAATATTTAGTTGTTCTTCTTATTCGAAGTTTGTCTCTCACAAGAGATCGAAAGAGTAAACCGATTCTTTTAATTTTTATAGCTTAAAACTGTGTATTAAAAGATCAGAGACTCTAACAGTTATTTTAACGTGATTACAATACTTTTTTTGTTATTACTCTTGCTGGGCAAAGAAAAATAACAGCCTCTCAAGCCTATAAACAGGCGTTAAACTAGAAGGTGTAAAGGAACAGATACAGGAAAAAAGACATGTAAGACATCAGCGTCACACTAATACATATAAAAGATGTGCAAGGTTGTTTTTTTGAGACGCTGGAACTCTTTTCTACGTATTAGTGTGATGCTGATGGCTTACATGGCCTTTTCTTATATATGTTCTTTTATAGCTTACAGCTTTTTTAAGGCATCCATCCATATTTTATACGCTTAGGCTTTTTTTAATACTAATACTTAAAGCTCCTATGAAAATTAAGTATGCGAAATTCAGTCCACATTTTATTTAGTACTGACAGCTGCTAAAACATACTTTTGGTTTGATTAGCTGATCCAATAACATACGATGGTATCGAAAGTGGCATTTGGAATTCAATTGCTGTCCGGAACGCAGAATTCGAAGCTGAGCAAGTAAGTATAACTAAATACACTGACTATATACCCCTCAGCCGCCGCCGTTTGCCGCCGCGCCACACTTTTCTTAGTCAGCCGAACAGCTGCCGAATAGCCTGGCCTAGCCGCCGAAAAAAATGCGGCCAGAGCCTCAAATTTTGAAAATTGAATGCATCGAAATGAAGGTAGTTGTAACTTGTCTCAAATGGTAAGCCGCTCTCGGCTGCCTTATTTTTTATAACATTTAAACAGTATTCGCTTGCCAGCAACTTATGCATGTGGTCATTCGCATGCATGGTTACTTTCGGTTTCGTTTTTAGGGTTCGAAAATAATAGTCGGGACATATCGCTGTGGAAGCATTACTTTAAAAATGAGTTGTGATGTGGCTCTGATTTTTTATTCAAGGGTTCTTTGCAAATTTTTCCTTTTTCATTTGTGATTCATCTAGATATCCATTAGGCCTATGTCTCCTTCCCCATTCCATTTCATTATTTTCTTTTGCAGTTAGTTTCGTCGTTGTATCTTTTTATCATTTCGATTGATTTAGCCAAAAATTAGCCGGCAGCTAGCCGAATTTATAATTGGGCAGTGGCGGACATAAAATTTGTGGCTAGTCGCAATTTAGTCGAAATTTCTGTTAAGCCGGCTGAAAATGACAAAATAATGCGGTTGAGGGGTATAATTGACTAACAAGTTACTAATTTAGGTATTGACTAGTGTTTTTATGGTTTTCAGTTCATTGTGCATGAAATTGAAGAGAGGCCTCTCATCCAATATTTAGCATTGCATCGAGGGCTACAATCTAAAGGTCACACAAGAGAAGATATAGGTCTAAGTGTTACGCAGGTATGTGAAGCAACAAACATCAAATGAAAATTATAGTAAGGAAAAGTAGATGGATAAAATATTTCTGGATACCACATCTACCAAGTAGAAAGGCGGCCACTAGAAGACTGTGCCTTTAACTATAACGATATTATACCTGATGTCAGCCTACTAGTGTAAATTTCCCATGCGGTAGAAATCTCAATTACGTTGATTTGTGTTACTGGCTAGCTAAGGACAAGGCTCCTATGTTACACGTCTGCAGCTAACTAGGGAAAGTTCACATATCTCAATTTTGACACTAAAGTGTAGTACTGGGAAGTGCCTTTTTCTAAAATGGGGTTGCACCTAAAAGCACGTGGCCGTGAAATGGCGCGTAAATGCAAAAGTTTTGTTGTAACCATTGTTTGTATTGTCATCCAACAGTCTATCATAACATGCTTTAGTGTTATACACGCATCGTTTCAATACTTAATTGTCAAAATACATTGTTGCTGTAAAGAGGGGGCTCATTATCCGGCTCATTACAATCATTGTTTGTAGTTTCTCTTTTGGGCGTGAGGCTTCGGGCCAGGGCTGCGTAATAAATATTAATCCGGCTCATAAAAACAACAAATCACACTATGAGAATGTGAGTCTTTCATTGCAAAAAGAGTTGTAAACAAAATGCAGATCGTATGCATGGGGTCCAATCAATAAAAAAAAGTAATTTTTTAAAAAAAATTGTGTTTTAGTAATGTGCCAAGTTTGCTGGTTTATTTTGACGCACGCTAGTGTGGTGCCTCAAAGTAGATCATCGGCCAAGTACACGAGACTAATTATAATTGAGTGAGCAATTCAAGCTTCATTACGTAATTCACATTACGCTTGGGAGGAGTACCGGGGGGGGGGGGCGGCAATGCGCTGATTGAGCTAGCAATGCGAACGAAAATCAGCGCTTGTTAGCCAGTGTGCTCAAAAATGGGTTTTAACAAACTTAAGCATGGATGTACACTAAACCAAATTGTGTCAACTTGGCTGATGTAATGGATAATTGGGGAATCGCAAATGTTAAAATTATGAATTAGAAAATTTATATGCATAAAATTCTTACAGAAAAAAGATAGAGGTGACGATAAGACCGTGTAACCTTTTTTATTCACAGTCCTATAAAAGTAGTGATATCCAAAACCCAAACCAAAGCTGGTATAAGAGAAGCCGCCAAGTTTCCAAAAAGGGTCGGCCTTTGAAAGTAGTGATATCATTCAACGAGGGAAAGGCCACCAAGATTATTCCTACTACGCTGGACAGGACGAAGCCATGAAGCCATGGGAAACTCTGGTGGAGGGCCGCAAACCTTTTGCTCTTTGCCAATTTGTCTAGGAAGTGGCGAAACAGCAGCCTTTACACGAGAATCGCATTGCTTTCAAGTCGTGCAAAGTGAGAAAAACATAGTACATACATGTCCACACGTCTTGTGCAAGGGCGTGGATGTCCCACTGTCTACGCCAAAGGATATTGTCAACTACCTTGCGTTGCCTGTCACCGTGGTACGGTGCGGATTGTGTGGTGATAATAATAATAGGTTTGTTGCAAACGCAACCAGTATGGCAAGGACCTGGTGGACACTAATTGACATCCGAAGTTAAAACAAAAAATTATAAATTACAAAAGTTTAAGAGTTTAAAAGTTTAAAACGAAGATGATGGCCAGGCTGTAGAGGAAGGGTAGATGGTATTGGGTTGGGTCACGAATACCTTACCACCAAGAGTTCAACCAGGTACACAACGATCCCCGATGGCATCGCCAAACGTGAGGAAGAAGTGAGGGGAAAAGCCAGATCTTTGTCAATGTTTCTAAAATAAAAAAATAAATAAATGTATCGCAGTGTAAAGCTTGGCCTAAACCAATTGTCAATCTGAATCAAGATAAAAAAATCAAAATAAAAAGCTATGGTTACCAGGAAAGACATGACCAGGAATAAGCAGGCATTACTGGGAATACACCAGTCCAACAATCACCACCCAACCAGCAGGCAACAACATAATTAGGTCTTTTCAAAAATCTGGGAAAGTTAAACTCGTCAAGATGACGTCTGTGGCTATGGACGGAAGAAGCCATAGCAATCCGCTCAGACAAAGTATCCCTCACTGAGATCACCCTAACGGAAAAAAAATACTTCTGGCAATTAAGTCTGGCCGAGGGGAGAAGTAATTTACAACTGTGACCCCTAGTCATGCTAACATGGCTAAGGTCAAGGAATGGTAAAGCTGCACTGATTCCAAATGGTCGTTATCTCGCAACAGGTAAGGGGATCAAACCTGTGAAGCATACTGCAAAAGCGGGCGAACATAAATTTTAAAAGCACGGACTTTGATTTCTACACAGCCAGATTTGAAAATCCAGTTCCCAATTCGCAGACGACGATAAGCATTTGCCACTACTTGATCACAATGGGTGGCTGATTTTAAGGAAGAGTCAAACCAAACACCAAAATCCTTAACTGGACAAACACTGGAAGATATGAGTGGGAGCTGTTAAAATATCCTATATGAAAGGATTTACACTATCATCTGGAATAGGCAACTGCCAATCCACATACCAACGAGGGACAAAATTATCTCGAGTTGCAATTGATATTTGAGGTCAAGTTCATAATAGCAGAGTGCAACTTTAGATACATTTTTCCTGACTTGCATTGACTGGGTTGCAACATAGGTCATTTAAATATAAAATGGACAGATATAACCCTAAAACCTACCTTTGTGGATCTCCGCTGATAATCTGTAGTGGTTCCAAAATCTAGTTTCTAATTTTCACACGTTGGGTACGCCAAGCAAAAAGGCCTCAAGCTATAAGAATACTCCATCAATAAGAATATAAGAATACTCCATCAAAACCATTAAATCTGAGCTTAAAGACAAGTTTTCAGTGGACAGCAGACTCAAAGGCCTTCTTCAGGGCCGGATTTGTAAGGGGGCAAAGGGGGCAATTGCCCAAGGCCCCCCGACCAAAGGGACCCCCGTTATACAAAAATACAATAATTAAACGATTACCATACTGTATTTCGTTGAAAAAATATTCCATTCAGAAATTCCTAGTATGTTATATGCCACTATTCACATGAGCTCGTGGCCTAACAAGCCTTTTTTTCTAATCGTATTCTTTGCCTGAATTGTTTGCTTTCGAGGTCTCTTTCAATCATTTACAGGTGGGTGGAACCTTCCAACTGTGTTTGGACCAATCTGGAGCTTCATTTCATGTAACACAGACATAAAGCGAGATTCGCCAATTACAGTTCTTCTAGTTTTACTACGTCGACCAGGGTGCCCTAACAAAGATTCGGTGTGCATAGCGACTTACGTTTTGCCCTGCCCATTATGTTTGCTCTGGGACTCAGGAAGCTGTGCTTTTCCAAGTGAACAGGCTCGTAGCGACTGGGGGAGAAGATGTGGAGATGCCACCCCCCAACCGTCCAAGAAATACATGCAGTTGACAAATTCGAGTTGTCGAGTAGGCAAACTCAGATACATTTTCACTGCAAATTCCCGTTTCATGAGTATTGGTTAATTATTATGATCATTTCGGTCAGTTTGAAAGTAAAGTTTAAAATAAAAATTTTTTCATTAGAATTCGCAACACTTCTGTGTAGCGTTAGAGTAATTAAAACGCTGCCTCTGAAGATTTCTGGTTGGTTTCCTTCCGTGTAGCTCTCCTCGTATCCTCAAGAAATATCTGAGCGATAAAATTTGCGTATAGTTGGCGAATTTGAAAATTGACTCGGCCGGTTTGTTTGCTATGTCACCACCATGACTTAAAAAAGTATCATACATAATGTAGAAAATAAAAACAAAATATGCATAAAACTGTATCCCCAGCGAGTTTGAAATCGTAATAACAATTAACTTCACGAAAATCGTTCACAGTTGTCAAAAATTGAGTTGGCGCTTTTGCTAACTGTTCTTCTGTTATATAGTGCCGCTCAGAAGGGGTTCCAGTGTGGAGCAATTCCTAACTGGTATTTTAGGGGGGTAGAAAAGTTACTGATGTAGTCATAAACCAAAACGCAACATCACTGCCAGGATTTAAAACATTTCTTCAGTGAAGCAGAAACATCAACAAACTCAGCATAAAACAAAACTTAGTAAAGACTTCTGCCATGTTATTGCCGTCTCAAGTTGTGATTTAAAAAAATAATGTCAAAAATTCATGTTCAGTTTTAGTTCAGCTAGACACAGTTCAGTTGCTAGCCCATTAGTGCCATGGTTTTAGTTAAACAGAAATGTGAACTAAATCCTTATTTCCTGAACGCCAGGTACAGTTAGCAAAATTAAAAACTAAGTATGAAAAATTGAGTTAGCTGTAGTTGTTGATTTTCTGTAGTTTTTTTCTGTTTATCTATCGCCACTACGATTTGAAGTCGTATTAATGCAGAAACAACTAAATTTTCCAACTCAAACCAGTTAAATATTTTACAAAATTTAGAAGGTCTAAAATTTGACGGTAAGAGTTGATAAGATCCCAGATTAAAGGACAAAAGGGACCCAAAAGGTCACGAGATGAGGACAAAAATTACCCTAAGATCCCCTGAATCAAGGGAAATATTAAATTGGAGCATATTGATTTGAAATGTGGAAGCTTTTCTCCAATAATGCCTCAAGTTGTTTTAGAGAAAACTGAATAAAAGATTTCGACATTTCTTTCTGGAGCATGACGTTGCTTCAAAATGTGAAAGTTTTTTATTATAATACCTGTAAGTCGAGTCGTTTGGTATAAAGCTGAAAAAAGATTTCATTATTTTTCACCTTTTGATAGTCCATTTAAAAAAAAAATTTCTTCCTTTCCCCTGACCCCTTCCCTACCAACCATGCTTGCACACAGCTGTCGTTGCCATTCATTATAGCCTTACAGTCCAAAACGTGCAGTTTAGGCAATTCCGAACAGTCAATGGCTACCTGGTCTGTTTACATATAATTTTAAACTGAACTCGGTTTAATTTAATTGTCAAAAAAAATCTGAAAAAAATTTATTTAGTCACAACTAAATTTTTAATAGGCCCACTATCCAAAAATAACGAATAAAAAAATCACCAAAATGTCCTTGACAATTTGTTGCTTCTGTGCTTGCTGGAGGCCAGAAACTGGTACTAAAATAGCGTAAAATGCTTTAGCTTCCGGGGCTCGACCCCAGAACCTGCTGGGGGAGCTTACAGCGCTCCCCAGACCCTCTACCTGAGTTTGTCGGAGCCAGTCAAAAGTACTTTACTGGCAGCACTACTGTCATTTTTTAAGCCAGTTGACAAACTCATGACACGAGTTGGCAAAATGGGAGTCTGTCCCCCTCCTCCCACCCAAGCACCCTTTGCTACGTTTCTGGCCCTCTCGGATGGGATCTCAGCCTTGTTCCCTCAGACGTTTTTCCAACTCTGCGTCTGAGGTTACACCCTTTTTGGCAAACCTTGTGGAACAGACAGGACAGTAATAAATTACGAGCTATTAAAAGGCTCTGTTGAGGAATGGCACTCGGAGTGTCACCGCAGTTGCCGTAAAGAGGTAGTGTTGGCCTGTTTGTGCATTGGTCACACCCGACTTACTCACTGTTTCCTTTTGTGGGGGGGGGGTGACCCTTCTGAATGTTATTGGTGTCAACGGCCACTTACGCTTCGGCACCTCCTTGTTGATTTTCGTGATCTTGATGGTGTTTGTCGTTGTTTCCATCTTCCGCATGACAATGCGCGTCAATTGGGCAATAAGTCTGTCCTCCTGTCCGGTGTTTTTCAAGTTTTGCAAGAGGTACAGATGTATGACATGATTTAGATTAGGGGTTTGAATAATATCTCTGTAATGTGCGGTGCAGTGGCAACCCGGACCATTGCACTGTGACTGAGGTTGGTGCTAATGACAAAGCTGTCGACGCCCCATTAAGCCTCATTCCCCCCTTTGCTAGCCCTGCAAGGAAACCATTGTATAACCTTCCGAGACCCGAACTAAAGTGGAACAGTTTTTCCCATGTGGTAATTAGGTCAGCAGCAAGATTCGAACCGGCGTTCACTGGGTTTGAAGACGAGAACGCTGATAAGGCGTGCAGCTAATGGTTCCCTGGATCCCCTCACCTAGCTTCTAGTGTACTTCACTTTTTGGCCATCTTGTAACGTTACTTGTTTGTGTATACACCGAGCTCAGAAGGTTATGCCTGACGGGATTGCCTTGCTACTTGCTAGGCGTAAGTCCCATAAGTATCTTTATGGGGAAGTTGTGAAAATTAAGTGAATTGTACTTTTTGCTGTGTGTACTAATTCATGAGTTTGAAGGGCCCTTCGGACCTGAAGTGCCCCGGGCCCCCAAGGGCTAAATCCGGCCCTGGCTTTCTTAAATCGAAAAGTGCTACATTCAATGGCACACCAACGCCCAAAGCATTGGTATACTGAACTAATGCCTCCAGCAGCTGATGTGTAGTGGAATGACCACCCACAAAGCCAAAAGTCATGGTTTCCATGATTTTGCATGGCACTGCCGTGAAGGCAATAGGCCGATAGTTGTGTGGATCTGCAGCATCACCCTTTTTGAAGATTAGAATACATTGGCAGTTGACGAAATAGTAGGTAAACGACCCGAAGAAAAAGACAATTTTTAAAATATGGGCGAAGGGGGGTTCAAATAAAAGATCTTATCTCTTTAAAACGGTATGCCGAAAAACCATCAGGACCAACCAGGTGAGACGGTTTTAAAGCCAAAAGTTAATTCAAACCATCAATAGATGGGGCAAACTCCACCATTGTACAGATTGAGAGTCGTTGTCCATATTAGCCCTTTTAGAAAAAAATAGTATTAGAGGACGTTGCTTTACAAAGTGGGTCAGTGATAAACTTCCGTCATCTTAAAGTGGTGGAATAGATCTGGAAATATTCGTTCTTCCCCGATACAGACGATAACGTTTGAGAATTTTAATTGGTAACTGAGAGATATAATTTTTGATTACGTCTAGTGAAACAACACTGAACCATGTTATTTGTACGACTAAAACAAAAATTATCCCAGGCGACCTCAACCGAAATGGATTCAGCCAGTGTGTTTGACCAATTCTCCTCCAGATGCGTTCCCCTCAATGCCGAATAATTTATTTTGGCAGAGCTGTGAGTCAGAATAGTGGAACTTGCTGAAACGTTCAGGGGAAAATTTACGATGCAATGGTCGCTTAAACCAAGATGAGGCCCGATGTTAACATCGAACATTTTCCGGTC
>JAHWFP010235306.1:28466-52676 GCA_023313725.1 Lithobius niger
GCACAGCTGATCTGCCTCTTAGAACCCAAATTTCTCCTCTTCATCGAACCGTTCATCTTGTTCATACTTGCAAGTATTGGGGTTAAGTTTGGTGAAAGAATTTCTTCTTTGCTTTCTTCAGAACATGAAGGAGGGGCTGTTGCAGTTTTTATCGACGTTATGGTTTTCAGAGGGTCAGTTACCAGCTTGAAAAACCGCTATAACGCTTCTTCGTCAGATTGTTTTCCTATCGTTTGCATCTTAAACTTTTTTGCCAGTTTCTTACGTAAGGCAACAACTTTTCACTTGTCCTCCCTGTTATTCACAACCTCTTTTTTCTTTCATAATTTTAAACATGTGTTTGTAACGCCCCCTCGTTAACGTTCTCATGTTATCATTCGTAAGAGAGCTGAATGGATGTTTCCAACACATTCTATGCATACGTTTAAACTCGTCAACGTCCATATCTCTTCCAATGTGATTTTCCTAGATGTGTTTCAAGTTTAATTTATCTAGTGGAAATAACAGTAGCAGTTGGCATAGTCACAATCTATTTGTTTGGGAACCATGCTGTAAGACTGGCTGCAGTAAAACACGTTAGCGGTGGAACATCGTCTCTGGAAGAAACACCTCTCTATTATATTTTGTTTATCCAGCAAAACGTTGGCAAATACAAAAGTATTTTGGTTGCTCGAATCCAGGTTTTCTGGTGGGGTCAAGTCTGCTTGCGAACTGTGGAAAAAAGCAATTTCTTTTCCGAGTTGCTATTCGGGTTCGGTAAAGCAGCTTGTATGATACTTTGACTGAAAAAGGGTGTTTCTGTAAACGTACAGGTTGTCGTAAGTAACCCAACCATCAGTCAAGGTGAAAATCCTCTTCCTATTGTTAATACGAATGTGTACCGCTTGGATACAGGAGCAGATCATAATTTGGAAACTTTAAACCTGATGGTGTAGACTTAGGTAATTGTGAGCAAATTAGGACATATTTGACTGTAACTGATGGTTTTGTCACAGGATATAAGATTGGAACCGTAATTGTTAATGATTATAATGCTAATGAAAGTTTATTCCCTAATCCTTTGGTTATTCATGGTGCAGTGTATGTGTAGAATTCCCATTCTGCCCTCCAAAGGTAAAAGGCAGTAAGTGAAAAATCGTGAAACTAAGAAAAATGAGGAAAACCGTTTGATGTTTCCCAGAGAAACACAATAAAATATTCGTGCCTCTGTTTGTGCAGACCTACTCTGTTATGCTTACTGAATTTTGCAGGAAATTCGTAAATTTGTTAAATTTAAAATATGAAGCCACAAGCACTTGCTGCATTTCTCCTGCCACCAAGTTCCTATCATTTGCTTCTCATACTAAGGTAAAAAGCAGTAAATCACTTACTGTCATTTGTAATTGCTAATCTATCACTTTCTTCCTATGATTTTGCCAAATGGCAGTAAATGTATCAGACACCTTTCCTAAATGGTGTACTTTCGAGTTATAAAAAACGAAATGCTTATTTCATTTACTTGAAACTTTACTAAACAAAGCATCCTAAACACTGGCCATATTTATAGAGAATTTAATCAAGTTAGAATGTGAAATAGTTACAGTGAAACTGATAAATGTAAAAAGGAAAGGTTGCACAGCAAATAATGGAAAAGGCCCTACAACTACTTAACCAATCAAGTCGTCTGCATTATTTTCGTATAGATTCTCCCAAAAGCCCTTCTTACGAAATAGCAACAGTGGCACAAGTGTTTAACAATGTCGCTCTTTTTTGTGGAAGTTAGCTATTCCCCGTCGTCCTTCCCTCAGCAACTCTGGATTCATCAAGTTGAAATTCTTTTTTAGGAAATCGAATTCTTCAAAATTCATTTTCTTTTGCATCAATTTTGTAATACAAGAAGCGACTTCCTCTTTTAAATTGAAATTGGTCCATGTCAGCAAGCAGTTGTCTTCCTGGTTGCCTTAATTTCCACTGAGACTGTGTGCTTGACCAAGCAAGAAAATCAGTACCGTTCATTTCCAGTACCTTTATGTCCGTATTTGACTTGTCAACAACTTCAACGAAGTCAGAGAAGTCACGTACTTCTCCACGAACCTGTTTCTTCGTATCCTGCTCCACACCATGGTCAACATTGTCAGCACGCATGAATGTGTGGCTCGGTTAAAAATACTTCAATGTGACATCCTTAGATGCATTGAGATTAGCATTGATAACTATTACAAGCATGGTAAATAAAGACAAGTCTTGTTTTGGGCACTATAATTGTCTGCCCAAAAATGGAAATGTTTAACATCACGTTCATAAATCATAGATTTTGCATATGCAAATGTCAATTCTTCTGCTTTACGTCCTGCAGTCTCTTTATTCCAAACAATGCCAAGGCTGTTCCTTTTTTGTTTGGTTCCCACCCTGTTTACGTGATTGTGACATGGCTGTAAATGTTAGGTGAAAAGCAACAAGTCGCCGTGAGAAACAAGCAGTTTTACAGCCAGGTCAGCGGTGTAACAGTATGACCTTTTGAAGATCTACACTTCTTACACTGTAGCTAATTGACCATTCTCTATCCACATCACTTCTATACGGTTGTGTCAGATTAACTGCTCGTTTGTGGTATTGCAATCCACGGTACACTCATCACAGTCTTTGGTATACTTTTCATCTACTGATTGTAATTTGCTGACCTCACGCTCTTGCAGATTTTTGCAACAGTAGCTGCTTCTGGTTGTATCAATGAATCAGTTGTATCAGGCTGCATGGATCCTTGGACACCATTCAACACTCCATTAATGGTTTCTGTTTCCAGATGTTTTCAGACAAAACGTTTTCATCAGAATGGTTTAATTCTATTTGTAACTGATTGTTAGCATCAATCATATGCCCAAATTGCTGTTCATTTACTTCAGTGTTAGAATTATCTTCACGAGGAACTAAATCAGAGTCTGACTGTGTGCTGTTATTATCCACCAAAGTCTCTGCATTGTCTTGTTTGCTTTCTTTCGACGGCTGCGTTTCCCTTTTTCATTGCCTTGATCGTCATCATCACCTGAATTTCCTGCATCTGGAACCCAATCAGTGTCTGTGTCATGTTCGTCACTCTCATCAGAATCTGACATGGGAGACGAAACACTGCAGTAGCTGGCAAACGTTTCCCATTATTTTGAAATTATATTATAGAGTACAGAAGAAAAAGGTAGTAAATACTGATCCAGAGTAAAAAAAAGAACAAAGGAAAAAAGCAGTATCTGAATTTTTTTAGACTTACTGCTGCTTTCGTTTTGAAGAACACAAAAGGAAAAAGCAGTATCTGACTATTTTTACACATACTGCTGTTTATGTTTGGAAGAACACGAAAGAGACAAGCAGTACCTGCATATTTTTCACTTACTGCTGTCTACATTTGGCAGAAGAGATCAAACAGTCAGATACTGCAAAATACATATCTTGAAAATCGTTCTTCTAAGCTAGCTAGTGACACCGGGATTAGCTAGATAGGTAGAGCAGATACTGCTATTGACAGTTGACAATAAAACACAAGAAAGCTCCATGCATCAAACGGGTGAACAGTACCTTATATGATGTGAAGTGCTTGTGTGTTAGCTGTTGGTTTTTATTTTTTTTATTTTTACCTCTTTGAATAATGAAGCCAAATTACGACAGCTTCGAAATATAAGGTACTGTTCACCCGTTTGATGCGTGGAGCTTTCTTTTGTTTTATTGTCATCCCTGAACGCATTTTTTTAACCTACAAAAGCTATTGACAGTTGCGCTGAAAACAGAAAATCGAAAAAAATTGCACTTAATGCCTCTTACCTTCGGATGGCAGCATTGTAATTATGTCTCCTCAGGGCGCTACCGTATTTTGTTTATGCTATAGATCACAGAGGTAACAAAATACTTCTGAAAATTAAATCAAGGCCTATACGTTACATTATGTTTTTTCCAGACTGGCAATTTGTATGAATCCAACGGTAAGCAGTTTAGTACGCCTAATGTACCAAAACCTATAATCCCACGTAAGACACTAACTCCAAACGAATCGTTTAGTGTCGAAGTTTGTTCAGTGACTTGTACATTTGAGATGATGCATAGACGTTACGGGCACGTACCATCCAAATGAATCATAAACCCTATTAGTAAAGGTTGAGTTAAAGGACCACGTCTTATAGGAAGACTGCCCCAGTTTTGTTCTGTGTTCGAATATGAAAACGAGTAATATCGCACCCACGCTTACTGTACGTCTGTGCGTCACACACACTGGAACAGTGTAATCTTGATATTTGCAGCCCCAGTAATGTGCAAAGGCACCAGGGGAAATTATACTTTCTCAGTGTGGTCGACATTTGTTCAAGAAAGTATTTCGTCATACCATTAATCAATATGTTTCCTAATGCTTTTAGGGCTCTATTGTGGAATAAGAAAGAAGTACAGGGCTTAAACTTCAACTTAAGGATACTTACTGGAAATGGGGGCAAGATGACAAGCAAAGAAATTTATGAATTCTGTATGAGTAAAGGCATACAGCACCTTCCCACCCCTATTCACTGCCCACAAAGAGATGCCACAGGGTTTTGAAACAAATGGCACGTGCACCCCTTAGTGTCTCCAATCTCCCCTTTGTTTCTGGCCTGATGCCATCGATTGGCAGAAATGCCAGGTGAGGGACTGCAGATGCCAGAAATGCGTTGGCCACTAAGATGCTGACTGATGGCATAACACCACTAAAGAAGCATTCAGGCATGGTGCCTGAAGTGCATAGGGCTAGGAGATTTGGTTGCTTAGCGTACGTACTTGTAGGAAAACAAAAACGAGAAACCTTTGATTCTACTGCAAAACCCCATGTACATCTAGGGTATGATTTCCACACTAGGGTTTATAGAATATTTAATTCATGAGAAGATCGCACAATTCTAGCAGTTAATGTAGATTTTGTTGAAGGCCAAAACGCCTCGGACTTTTTGGGTTGGTCTCCTCCCCCCTTGGGATAGATTGGGTTGATTCTGATGTAACGCTTAGTGTTGCCATAGTAAGGCATGTGTCCACTGTCGAAGAAGATAATTCCTCAGATAATGATACAGATAAGTCAAATATCCCTATTCAAGTTCCTCATAATCCCAGACGTGCCAGGGTACCTAACGAAACTCCCAATGTTGATCATGTGAGGTCCCCAATAACGGTAAACCACGTGTAAGTGCGACGTTCACATCTTGTACTGGGCTTGCCACCAGATGATGTTATGTATTTCTCCATATGAGGATTACCCATCGACTGCTGAGTGCGTTTTTTGAAGATGCCTATTGCCTGATTGGCCGTGTTTAGGCACATAGTGTAATTACCTATGTAAAACTAAAACTTAACTATATTTCGGTAGGTAAAGTTAACTTCCCTGTAACAAACTTTTAGATGACGACGTCAATAACATTATAATAAGTAAAAGTGATACCCCTAACATTTCTGATTTAATTTTAGAGTGCATATTTTATTGGTATGTGGAGGTGTGGGAGAGAAACCAGTATTGCTCTCCCACCATTTTGTGTCCTACCATTTTGTGTCATACCATTTTGTGTCATTTTTTGGCCTTTATTCCTTTCGTGTGTCACACATGGAATATCTCGCTTTTGGGTACACACAATCCCAGTATCATAAGTGTATGTTTCGTGTTAACCTTAAGGATTTGCTGACGCCTGAGGGCTACAAGGATATTCTGTGGGAGTAACACTATTTGTAAATGCTTATTGGCTCCCTACAGATTTCTTTTATGAAACATTCATGGTTTGATAATTGGTAAATGAGGTGTGGACTTTCACAACTCTGCATTTTTTGAACAGGCTATGCTCCTGACTCCTAATAATAGGTGTTGTAGACCTCGGTTTACTGTCTTGTTATGATACGTGTAGTAGCATTGATATGTTAGCCACGTGCAGATTTTCCCTTTTTCTTTCTTCTGCATGCGTAGCGACATGTAATGGTCGCTTTTCTCTCATATTGTGTGCCATTGGATTCGTGGCCCAATTATGTAAGTTGCACTTCAATTCGTTAGGACTCTTGTACGAAACCTATCCGTTAATCATGTTGTACATGACAATGTCTGAGGAGGCTAGTTCAGTGAGCATTTAATGCAGTTTCTAGAACTTTTACAGTTATTGGCCGAAATTTACCTAACAACCGCAAATGGTATGTATTGAGATGAAGGAGCATCTGTAGAAATTTTGCTGGTTTTCCTGTATCAAAACTTACGAATCTGTTACCCAGAAATATGTAAACGTGTGCAAACTTCTGCATAAAATACAACCAGATCTTCTGTCATTCCCCCCACATCCATTTCATCACTCTCTTTTTTGCCCACCAATGTAAATCCCGTCCTCTGTGCAGTTGCCCTACATACTTAACCAACATCATAAAGTATTAGTGTAGTAGTATCGTGGCTAGTATATGCAGGCTTGCGATACTAACCTAAACCGTGTGATACGTATAACTGTAGTCCCACGCATTTTAAATCATGCAAACGTTGAAGACTTTACATCTAATCGTCAACTACCCCTTTCCATCTGGCTCAAACAAACGGTAACGTGTCACCCTCGCTACAAAATTGTAATGTTCTGTTTGTGGGAAGGTCTTTAAGCAGAGGCAGGATTTCCCGTGGAATGTACTTGAACACTGGAGAGAAATTCTTGGAGGTATGCCACATTCGATCAAAAAAAAGTTTTGGCTTAAGATGGCAACCCGCAGGAGCACCACAAACTTTTCTATCAATTTAAGAAAATGGGGCAGCAACAGGAGTGGCAAACAAACATCTCGACCAGATCCTCCTACAAAAAGAAATGGATGCAAAAATGGTAAAAAAAAAAACTGATCCAAAACTCTAATGGCGAAACCATCAATGGGTCAAGAGCTCTAAGTGGTGACATCACTGACATTTTCTAAGGTCATTGCTATGAATCTGTCTTTTCATCTGGTTAACAACATGCTGTTGGCTTGCATGAATTTCAACAGAGTGGTTTACTCTATGGCTTGCATGAATTTCAACAGAGTGGTTTACTCTATGACCAACTGTATCGCTCTGTAGTTTTGAATCGTCTCGAATCTGACATCAAAAATGCTGAAGATTATTCAAAGTTGGCTAATCTTAAAAGTACAGTAAACGAGGCATTACCTATTATCGCAAACGTTGTATGGGGGGGGATGAGGCTTAATGGTGCGTTGTATGGGATTCAGCTAGTGGTGCTCTGTCAGAACTTGTAAATAAAAAAAACTGCAGCGATTACTGATTAAGGTTTTTACGTCTAAACACACAAACGTCAGCAACGGAATGGACAGTTTGTAGTAACATTTCTTCTTTTTGAAAAATATCAGTGATGTGGTAAAACTGGCGATGAATAACCTAGAAACCAAGCTAGAAAACTTTGTCCTTACAGCACACTCTCAATACTTCCTAACTTCTCAATGCCTACCTTTTACAAATGGAATTTTGTTAAGAAACCTAAATTCAACATGTTGTACAATCACTTCTGAGAAGCCAACCACTCATCACCAGACAAATTGTCTATTAAAACTGTACTTTATCAGCCAGCATGTGGAAAGTCATATATTTTATCTGCCCACGTCTACTTCGATTCAGTTTCTGCTGATGTTGGGTGTTCAGGTGTTTTGGGATCAAAATTATCTGGTGAGCGATGCATGTCTACTGCTTCTGTTGGTCCGAACCTTTTATCCTTACCAACAATAATCCTTTACGAAACGTGACTATCCGTAGAAAACATCGCCATAGGCGTCCTTCAATTCAATCTGGTACTGCCCAGAATGCCTTAGCTTCAGGCATTTCGAACATGCACCATAATCAATTTTTTAAATATGGCACTGTTATGCAATAAGAAGAACCACGAACGGTCAACTGCGAGCACCCTGCCAATTTTCCCGAAATGGTCTGCTCCTACTATCATCTTTGGTAATTCTCAAACACGTTCACGTAGGGGCAGCTGACACCTTCTCTCCAAGACTTGGACGTGCCTGGAGAAAGGTGTAACAGTTATTTTAAAAAGTACATATGACAACCGAAAACACCAATCCTTAGTAATCTTGTATTGTGTATGCTGGTTCCAACAATGTTCAAGGTGATGCCCCAACAGGATTTTAAATCATTTAGCCAAACTGTTGAAATTGATTCGATCTTCAAGACCCCTGTCTACTCTTTCTGTGAGTGGGCTGTTCTCTCTTCTTCGTATCCATCGCGTCGAGGAAGATAAATGTGTAGCACATACTGACGTAATTTTGTACCAGCTTTGTGTCGATCAAAATTACAACTTCAATTTCATCGACAGTGAACTTTGTGCTGACCGCACCCTCCTCTCTCAGGACAGTATGCACTCGAAGAAAAAAGAAAAGACTTTCCTTTGCAGAGGAAAGTTTGTTCTTTACTTACCCATTCGGGAAATCAGAAACTATAATTGGGAACTGCAAACTATTATTAATCTATCACACCTTAGACTCTTGTCGTTTCTCTGAGCTGCAGTGTGTAGAGGGTGATTGTGGGTAACGGATGCATTGCTCCACCGACTGGCCAGGCTATCCAAACTTTCGGTAGCAACAAAACGAATGATTTGAGCTGTGTTTTTATTAATGCTCGTAGTATAGTGGCTAATATTGACGAGTTTCATTTTTTTGCTGTCACTTAATTCTTATGATTTGTTATTCGTTGTAGAATCGTGGCTAATCCCAGCTCAGACTGATTCAATGGTTGGGGCAGCCTTATAATGTGATCAGGAGTGTTAGGGGTTCAAGGGATGGTGACATTTGCATCGTTCATCATAGTGGCACAGACATATTGCTTGCCATGGTAGCAGACAACATCTAGCTTTATCCCGTATGCTGCTGCCATGGAGTGTAAAATTTATTCTTGGGTATCTCCCTGATGGCATTCTACATCTGACTTTAATAGCTCTGAGATCAGACGTGACACAACGATTGTTCTTGGTGATTTTAACGTCTCATCCATAGATTGGTCACTGGCACCAGCCAATTGTCATCATCACAAAGTTTCTTTAATGATATTGCTGGGCATGGTTTTATAGAGTTTGTTAGGGAACCGAGTTGAGGCGACAACATATTGGATATTCTTTCAAAAGATGATGACCGGAAAATGTTCGATGTTAACATCGGGCCTCATCTTGGTTTAAGTGACCATTGCATCGTAAATTTTCCCCTGAACGTTTCAGCAAATTCCACTATTCTGACTCACAGCTCTGCCAAAATAAATTATTCGGCATTGAGGGCAACGCATCTGGAGGAGAATTGGTCAAACACACTGGCTGAATCCATTTCGGTTGAGGTCGCCTGGGATAATTTTTGTTTTAGTCTTACAAATAAGATGGTTCAGTGTTGTTTCACTAGACGTAATCAAAAATTAATATCTCTCAGTTACCAATTAAAATTCTCAAACTTGGATGGAGGAAATTATCACTGTGGCGGGGGTATAAACGGGACCGCTCATTTTTAAATCGGTCTGCTTACAATGAGTGCAGGTTGTAATACACCGAGGCTTTACTCGAAAATCGTAAGGCAAGAGAACAACCCACGCTTTTTGATGGGAGCATATGCACACGTTATCGTCTGTATAGGGGAAGAACGAATATTTCCAGGTCTATTCCACCACTTTAAGATGACAGAAGTATATCACTGACCCACTTTGTAAAGCAACGTCCTCTAATACTATTTTTTTTCTAAAAGGGATAATATGGACAACGACTCTCAATCTGTACAATGGTGGAGTTTGCCCCATGTATTGATGGTTTGAATTAACTTTTGGCTTTAAAACCGTCTCACCTGGTTGGTCCTGATGGTTTTTCGGCATACCGTTTTAAAGAGATCAGATCTTTTATTTGAACCCCCTTCGCCCATATTTTAAAAATTGTCTTTTTCTACGGGTCGTTTACCTACTATTTTGTCAACTGCCAATGTATTCCAATCTTCAAAAAGGGTGATGCTGCAGATCCACACAACTATCGGCCTATTACCTTCACGGCAGTGCCATGCAAAATCATGGAAACCATTATTCGGAACCATATGTCGATTTATTGTAAAAATCACAAGCTGACTGGGAACGACCAATTTGGCTTTGTGGGTGGTCGTTCCACTACACATCAGCTGCTGGAGGCATTAGTTCGGTATACCAATGCTTTGGGCGTTGGTGTGCCATTGAATGTAGCACTTTTCGATTTTAAGAAAGCCAGGGCCGGATTTAGCCCTTGGGGGCCCGGGGCACTTCAGGTCCGATGGGCCCTTCAAACTTGTTACTTGTTGATTGTCGCCATCTTGATGGTGTTCGTCGTCGGTTCCATCTTCCGCATGACATTGCGCGTCAGTTGGCGATAAGTCTGTCCTCCTGTCCGGTGTTTTTCAATTTTTGCAGGAGGTACAGATGTATGACAAGATTTAAGTTAGGGGTTTGAATAACATCTCTGTAATGTGTGGTGCAGTGGCAACCCGGACCACTGCACTGTGACTGAGGTTGGCGCTAATGACCAAGTTGTCGACGCGCCATTAAGCCTCAATCCCCCCCCCTTCAAACTCATGAATTAGTACACACAGCAACAAGTACAATTCACCTAATTTTCACAACTTCCCCATAAAGATACTTATGGGACTTACGCCTAGCAAGTAGCAAGGCAATCCCGTCAGGCATAACCTTCTGAGTCTCGGTGTATACACAAACAAGTAACGTTACAAGATGGCCAAAAATGAAGTACACTAGAAGCTAGGTGAGGGGATCCAGGGAACCATTAGCTGCACGCCATATCAGCGTTCTCGTCTTCAAACCCAGTGAACGCCGGTTCGAATCTTGCTGCTGACCTAATTACCACATGGAAAAAATTGTTCCACTTTAGTTCGGGTCTCAGAAGGTCATACAATGGTTTACTTGCAGGGCCGTAGCAAAGGGGGGAATGAGGCTTAATGGCGCGTCGACAGCTTTGTCATTAGCGCCAACCTCAGTCACAGTGCAATGGTCCGGGTTGCCACTGCACCGCACATTACAGAGATATTATTCAAACCCCTAATCTAAATCTTGTCATACATCTGTACCTCCTTCAAAAATTGAAAAACACCGGACAGGATGACAGACTTATTGCCCAATTGACGCGCATTGTCATGTGGAAGATGGAAACAACGACAAACACCATCAAGATGGCGAAAATCAACAAGGAAGTGCCGAAGCGTAAGTGGCCGTTGACACCAATAACATTCAGAAGGGTCAAACCCCCCCCCCCGCAAAAGAAAACAGTGAGTAAGTCGGGTGTGACCAATGCACAAACAGGCCAACGCTACCTCTTTACGGCGACTGCGGCGACACTCCGAGTGCCATTCCTCAACAGAGCCTTTTAATAGCTCGTAATTTATTACTGTCCTGTCTGTTCCACAAGGTTTGCCAAAAAGGTTGTAACCTCAGACGCAGAGTTGGAAAGACGTCTGAGGGAACAAGGCTGAGATCCCATCCGAGAGGGCCAGAAACGTAGCAAAGGGTGCTTGGGTGGGAGGAGGGGAACAGACTCCCATTTTGCCAACTGGTGTTATGAGTTTGCCAACTGGCTTAAAAAATGACAGTAGTGCTGCCAGTAAAGTACTTTTGACTGGCTCCAACAAACTCAGGTAAAGGCTCTGGGGGAGCGCTGTAAGCTCCCCCAGCAGGGTCTGGGGCCGAGCCCCGGAAGCTAAAGCATTTTACGCTATTTTAGTACCAGTTTCTGGCCTCCAGCAAGCACACAAGCAACAAATTGTCAAGGACATTTTGGTGATTTTTTTATTCGTTATTTAGGATAGTGGGCTTCGTAAAAATTTAGTTGTGACTAAATAAATTTTTTTCAGATTTTTTTTGACAAATTAAATTAAACCGAGTTCAGTTTAAAATTATATATAAACAGACCAGGTAGCCATTGACTGTTCGGAATTGCCTAAACTGCACGTTTTGGACTGAAAGGCTATAATGAATGGCAACGACAGCTGTGTGCAAGCATGGTTTGTAGGGAAGGGGTCAGGGGAGGAAGAAATTTTTTTAATGGACTATCAAAAGGTGAAAAATAATGTAATCTTTTTTCAGCTTTATACCAAACGACTCGACTTAGAGGTATTATAATAAAAAACTTTCACATTTTGAAGCAACGTCATGCTCCAGTTTTTTTTTTTAAATGGAGCATCGCAAGACGAAAGAAATGTCGAAATCTTTTATTCAGTTTTCTCTAAAACAACTTGAGGCATTATTGGAGAAAAGCTTCCACATTTCAAATCAATATGCTCCAATTTAATTTTTCCTTTGATTCAGGGGATCTTAGGGTAATTTTTGTCCTCATTTCGTGACCTTTTGGGTCCCTTTTGTCCTTTAATCTGGGATCTTATCGACTTTTACCGTCAAATTTTAGACCTTCTAAATTTTGTAAAATATTAACTGGTTTGAGTTGGAAAATTTAGTTGTTTCTGCATTAATACGACTTCAAATCGTAGTGGCGATAGGTAAACAGAAAAAAAACTACAGAAAATCAACAACTACAGCTAACTCAATTTTTTATACTCAGTTTTTAATTTTGCTAACTGTACCAAGGATTTAGTTCACATTTCTGTTTAACTAAAACCATGGCACTAATGGGCTAGCAACTGAACTGTGTCTAGCTGAACTAAAACTGAACATGAATTTTTGACATTATTTTTTATATCACAACTTGAGACGGCAATAACATGGCAGAAGTCTTTCCTAAGTTTTGTTTTATGCTGAGTTTGTTGATGTTTCTGCTTCACTGAAGAAATGTTTTAAATCCTGGCAGTGATGTTGCGTTTTGGTTTATGACTACATCAGTAACTTTTCTACCCCCCTAAAATACCAGTTAGGAATTGCTCCACACTGGAACCCCTTCTGAGCGACACTATATAACAGAAGAACAGTTAGTAAAAGCGCCAACTCAATTTTTGACAACTGTGAACGATTTTTGCGAAGTTAATTGTTATTACGATTTCAAACTCGCTGGGGATACAGTTTTATGCATATTTTGTTTTTATTTTCTACATTATGTATGATACTTTTTTAAGTCATGGTGGTGACATAGCAAACAAACCGGCCGAGTCAATTTTCAAATTCGCCAATAATACGCAAATTTTCGCGGAGCTTCTTTTTCCCCACTCGATTCGGCCAATCGCTCAGATACTTCTTGAGGATACGAGGAGAGCTACACGGAAGGAAACCAACCAGAAATCTTCAGGGGCAGCGTTTTAATTACTCTAACGCTACACAGAAGTGTTGCGAATTCTAATGAAACAAATTTTATTTTAAACTTTACTTTCAAACTGACCGAAATGATCATAATAATTAACCAATACTCATGAAACGGGAATTTGCAGTGAAAATGTATCTGAGTTTGCCTACTCGACAACTCGAATTTGTCAACTGCATGTATTTCTTGGACGGTTGGGGGGTGGAATCTACACATCTTCTCCCCCAGTCGCTACGAGCCTGTTCACTTGGAAAAGCACAACTTCCTGAGTCCCAGAGCAAACATAATGGGCAGGGCAAAACGTAAGTCGCTATGCGCACCGAATCTTTGTTAGGGCACCCTGGCCGACGTAGTAAAACTAGAAGAACTGTAATTGGCGAATCTCGCTCTATGTCTGTGTTACATGAAATGAAGCTCCAGATTGGTCCAAACACAGTTGGAAGGTTCCACCCACCTGTAAATGATTGAAAGAGACCTCGAAAGCAAACAATTCAGGCAAAGAATGCGATTAGAAAAAAAGGCTTGTTAGGCCACGAGCTCATGTGAATAGTGGCATATAACATACTAGGAATTTTTGAATGGAATATTTTTTCAATGAAATACAGTATGGTAATCGTTTAATTATTGTATTTTTGTATAACGGTGGCCCCTTTGGTCGGGGGGCCTTGGGCAATTGCCCCCTTTGCCCCCCTTACAAATTCGGCCCTGAAGAAGGCCTTTGAGTCTGCTGTCCACTGAAAACTTGTCTTTAAGCTCAGATTTAATGGTTTTGATGGAGTATTCTTATCCTGGCTTGAGGCCTTTTTGCTTGGCGTACCCAAACGTTGTAAAATTAGAAACTCGATTTCGAAACCACTACAGATTATCAGCGGAGATCCACAAAGGTAGGTTTTAGGGCCATTTCTGTCCATTTTATATTTAAATGACCTATGTTGCAACCCAGTCAATGCAAGTCAGGAAAAATTTATCTAAAGTTGCACTCTGCTATTATGAACTTGACCTCAAATATCAATTGCAACTCGAGATAATTTTGTCCCTCGTTGGTCTGTCGATTGGCAGTTGCCTATTCCGGATGATAGTGTAAATCCTTTCATATAGGATATTTTAACAGCTCCCACTCATATCTTCCAGTGTTTGTCCAGTTAAGGATTTTGGTGTTTGGTTTGACTCTTCCTTAAAATCAGCCACCCATTGTGATCAAGTAGTGGCAAATGCTTATCGTCGTCTGCGAATTGGGAACTGGATTTTCAAATCTGGCTGAGTAGAAACTAAAGTCTCTGCTTTTAAAATTTATGTTCGCCCGCTTTTGCAGTATGCTTCACAGGTTTGATCCCCTTACCTGTTGCGAGATAACGACCATTTGGAATCAGTGCAGCTTTACCATTCCTTGACCTTAGTCATGTTAGCAGGACTAGGGGTCACAGTTGTAAATTACTTCTCCCCTCGGCCAGACTTAATTGCCAGAAGTATTTTTTTCCCGTTAGGGTGATCTCAGTGAGGGATGCTTTGTCTGAGCGGATTGCTATGGCTTCTTCCGTCCATAGCCTCAGACGTCATCTTGACGAGTTTAACTTTGCCAGATTTTTGAAAAGACCTAATTATGTTGTTGCCTGCTGGTTGGGTGGTGATTGTTGGACTGGTGTATTCCCAGTAATGCCTGCTTATTCCTGGTCATGTCTTTCCTGGTAACCATAGCTTTTTATTTTGATTTTTTTTTATCTTGATTCAGATTGACAATTGGTTTAGGCCAAGCCTTACACTGCGATACATTTATTTATTTTTTTATTTTAGAAACATTGACAAAGATCTGGCTTTTCCCCTCACTTCTCCCTCAAGTTTGGCGATGCCATCGGGGATCGTTGTGTACCTGGTTGAACTCTTGGTGGTAAGGTATTCGTGACCCAACCCAATACCATCTACCCTTCCTCTACAGCCTGGCCATCATCTTCGTTTTAAACTCTTAAACTTTTGTAATTTATAATTTTTTGTTTTAACTTCGGATGGCAATTAGTGTCCATCAGGTCCTTGCCATACCGGTTGCGTTTGCAACAAACCTATTATTATTATCACCACACAATCCGCACCGTACCACGGTGACAGGCAACGCCAAGGTAGTTGACAATATCCTCTGGGGTAGACAGTGGGACATCCATGCCCCTGCACAAGACGTGTGGGTTATGCATGTACCATGTTTTTCCCACTTTGCACGACTTGAAAGCAATGTGATTCTCGTGTAAAGGCTGCTGTTTCGCCACTTCCTAGACAAATTGGAAAAGAGCAAAAGGTTTAATAAATGTGTCAGGATGTCAGGTTTCCAAGAATAATAAAATATTCTTGACATACTAGGCAAGTCTGACAACAATCTTTTAACGACCCTTTTGCAGTAGGCCTAACTGATTTTCTCTTGAGTTTACGTCAAAGTCATTAACATTTTAAATAAATAAATACAATAAATAACCTAATTAGATTGCAAGATTCGCACTATCTATCCTATCGTGAAAACTGATGTGACTCCTTTAAAAACAATATTTGACATTTATTTACAACCAACACACATGGTAATTTTACATCAAATCCTTTGGCTGAATTCAATTGACCAATTATTGACCTCTTTGTTTACAAACCTTTACAAAACTACTCGCCTCCTCACTAGGCTTGTTAACAAGCTCTATTTAGAATCTTCATTTCCCTCAGTCCATCTTCAACATTTAATTCTTGATGGTTTGTTTACAAACTTTATTAGATGTGTATTGTAAAATGAGCACTCCTAGCTTAACTGGTGTGTGTGTCTATATTAGCTAATTTAAACATAGAATTTTTTTATTGAACTAAGGTCACATCGTTTTCCTTTTCGAAAAATATAAGTTACTGTCAATTGCTTGGCAAAAGCATAACGTTTCTATAATCTTTCTAATTTATACTGACATCCGCATTTGTGACTGTTGACTTGAATGAACACATCTTGTGAGTTCTCAATGCATCTTTTTGGGCCTCTAATCGGGTGTGATTAAGATCGCCTTGAGCAGCCAGGAACGGGGCGGGGCTGGGGCCTTTAAAAAATCACGTCCTACTTTATTGCGGTCGTGAAGCCAAAAGAGTGAGCAACAGGTTTAAACAAGCCAGCTCTCGCAAAGCTTTCGCCCTTACGTCATAGTATTTTCCTGGCTGCTCGTTGGTCAAACGTCTGTGTCAAAACCATGTGACCTTAATTCTTTTTTAACTAACTTAATTATTTTTTAATGCTCCATATATTTGATTGCTGTTTGCAATTATAGTTTTTAACACAAGAACATGAAATCATTAAGCATTTTAACGTAAAATATTTCTGTACTTAAAGCTGACGGTCTCTAATGCAATGTAGGCTAGCAGTGCTCAGTAAAGAAAGCGTTCAATAGCTGTTTTCCCGGCCGTTACACTCGGGAGTGACAGCCATACCCGATCAGGGTTGGTTCTGGTCTGTTATGTTCATGAAGTTTTGCAGACCACCCTTGGGATCGCTGCCCAGACCGGTGTCATCGGCAAAATCCATCGTCGATACCCAGTTAGTACCTATCTGGAACCACTTACTGTGCGAATCCATTACCCTGATCATTGGGTCGAGATAAAGATTGAACAGCAATGGTGATAGAGGGTCACCTTGTTTACCTCCTCTCTTAATTGGGACCAGAATAATCGTGCCGTCTGGACGGGTCAGATAAGCCCTAGTCGGTTGTACATGCTAAGGATGTAATTGGTAATTGGAAATGGCACCTCCTGTACCACAGGTACTTTGTTAATAACATCTATACTAGTATGCCGAACCAGGATGTACTGACTCGTCATGCTCCTCAAACCCCTGCATGTGCATAAGTAGAACAAGTGGGTATCGTGGACATGCTTGCACCAGAAAAAGACAATCTAAAATCCCGACCATTTCATCGCCAGTTTCGTTTGCAGGGAGCCCTTGGTTGAAAATATGACATTACTCACGCGCCTTCTGGACACTCCCAGTTACCTTGCCGGAGCCACCATGCCATACCCACTTTGGACCCCAGTCCTCAGAGCCAATCCTTGTACCTAAGTTACGAATCTGGCTTGCCGATTCCCCTTACGTATATTGTTCTGCAGACTGGAGACTGTTCACCTCGGATACCTGTTGCAAATATAAGTACGATTCAGTGCAAACAACAAGTTCATTTCTTCAGATTTTCAAGGGTCGGCGGGAGCGCTCCAGATAATGCAAGAGCAGCAGAGGCTTATGGAAGCAACGTCCCTCTCTCCAGGCAAGCCGAATCGGGGAGTCTCTTCCTTACAAAGTAAACATAACTCTTCCAGGGACTCCTTGCCAGTTGGTTTAGACTGCCACATTGGATCCACGAGAGATCAATCTCCGCATCCTGGTTTGGTAATATAACCCGATTCCCTTTTGGTGTTATGGGGGTGTCTTTTCACAATCCTCAATTCTGCACGTTTTTCCCATAATCCATATTGCCGAGTGACCCTTCTTCAACTGCTGTTCACATGGAACCCTTCTTCACTTCAGTCCTCAAGTTCTCACTCGAGCATTTGCTACTACCACCAATATATGCTACAACAGATGATCCAGGCACGCCTACATCAGAAACTTTCAACACTAGCCGCTGTTACCCTCCTACTTGTTGAAGATTCTGCATGCTGCACACAAAGTATGGCTTACCCCGGTGACTGGGTATGGGCTCGACGCTGGAACGTCATCCATTTTCAAAGCTAATTCCTTTGGCAGGCGAGTTGTTACACACTCCTAAGCAGATTCTGACTTCCATGGCCACCATCCTGCTGTCATTAGCAACCACCACATGAGGTCTGATAAGATATTCGCTTTGGGCACCATAACCCAGCATTTGGTTCATCCCAAGTCTGCTTACCAAAAGTGGCCCACTGGGCACTAGTATTTGACTTTCGAGCTTCAGTCGACCAAGCTGGACTTCTCGCCCATTTTAGAGTTTGAGAATAGGTTGAGATCATTTCGGTCCAAATGCCACTAATCATTTGCTTTATCAGATGACACTACATTACATCTAAGAGCCAGCTGTCCAGTTAAAAACTTCGGAGGAAGCTAGCTACTAGACGGTTTGATTTGTCTTTCACCCCTTTACACAGATCCTGCAATCGATTTACATGTCAGAATTACTACGGTCCTCCACCAGAGTTTCCCATGGCTTCATGACTTCGTCCTGTCCGGCGTAGTAGGAATAATCTTGGTGGCCTTTCCCTCGTTGAATGATATCACTACTTTCAAAGGCCGACCTTTTTGGAAACTTGGCGGCTTCTCTTATACCAGCTTTGGTTTTGGTATTGGATATCACTACTTTCATAGGACTGTGAATAAAAAAGGTTACACGATCTTATCGTCACCTCTATTTTTTTTCTGTAAGAATTTTATGTATATAAATTTTCTAATTCATAATTTTAACATTTGCGATTCCCCAATTATCCGTTACATAAGCCAAGTTGACACAATTTGGTTTAGTGTACATCCATGCTTAGGTTTGTTCAATCCCATTTTGGAGCACACTGGCTAACAAACGCTGATTTTCGTTCGCATTGCTAGCTCAATCAGCGCATTGCCCCCCCCCCCCCCAGTTACTCCTCCCGAGTTTAATGTGAATTACGTAATGAAGCTTGAATTGCTCACTCAATTATAATTAGTCTCGTGTACTTGGCCGGTGATCTACTTTGAGGCACCACACTAGCGTGTATCAAAATAGACCAGCAAACTTGGCACATTACTAAGACACAATTCTTTAAAAAAAAAATACTTTTTTTTATTGATTGGACCCCATACATACGATCTGCATTTTGTTTCCAACTCTTTTTGCAATGAAAGACTCACATTCTCATAGTGTGATTTGTTGTTTTTATGAGCCGGAATAATATTTATTATGCAGCCCTGGCCCGAACCCTCATGCCCAAAAGAGAAACTACAAACAATGATTGTAATGAGCCGGATAATGAGCCCCCTCTTTACAGCAACAATGTATTTTGACAATTAAGTATTGAAACGATGCGTGTATAACACTTAAGCATATTATGATAGACTGTTGGATGACAATACAAACAATGGTTACAACAAAACTTTTGTATTTACGCGCCATTTCACGGCCACGTGCTTCTAGGTGCAACCCCATTTTAGAAAAAGGCACTTCCCAGTACTACACTTTACCTGTGTGTCAAAATTGAGATATGTGAACTTTCCCTAACCAGCTGCAGACGTGTAACATAGGAGCCTTGTCCTTAGCTAGCCAGTAACACAAATCAACGTAATTGAGATTTCTACCGCATGGGAAATGTACACTAGTAGGCTGACATCAGGTATAATATCGTTATAGTTAAAGGCACAGCCTTCTAGTGGCCGCCTTAATACTTGGTAGATGTGATATCCAGAAATATTTTATCCATCTACTTTTCCTTACTATAATTTTCATTTGATGTTTGTTGCTTCACATACCTGCGTAACACTTAGACCTATATCTTCTCGTGTGTGACCTTTAGATTGTAGCCCTCGATGCAATGCTAAATATTGGATGAGAGACCTCTCTTCAATTTCATGCACAATGAACTGAAAACCATAAAAACACTAGTCAATACTTAAATTAGTAACTTGTTAGTCAATTATACCCCTCAACCGCATTATTTTGTCATTTTCAGCCGGCTTAACAGAAATTTCGACTAAATTGCGGCTAGCCACAAATTTTATGGCCGCCACTGGCCAATTATAAATTCGGCTAGCTGCCGGCTAATTTTTGGCTAAATCAATCGAAATGATAAAAAGATACAACGACAAAACTAACTGCAAAAAAAAATAACGAAATGGAATGGGGCAGGAGACATAGGCCTGATGGATCTCTAGATGAATCACAAATGAAAAAGGAAAAATTTGCAAAGAACCCTTAAATAAAAAATCAGAGCCACACCACAACTCATTTTTAAAGTAATGCTTCCACAGCGATATGTCCCGACTATTATTTTCGAACCCTAAAAACGAAACCGAAAGTATCCATGCATGCGAATGACCACATGCATAAGTTGATGGCAAGCGAATACGGTTTTAAAAACTATAAAAAATAAGGCAGCCGAGAGCGGCTTACCATTTGAGACAAGTTACAACTACCTTCATTTCGATGCATTAAATTTTTAAAATTTGAGGCTCTGGCCGCATTTTTTTCGGCGGCTAGGCATGGCTATTCGGCGGCTGTTTGGCTGACTCAGAAAAGTGTGGCGTGGCGGCAAACGGCGGCGGCTGAGGGGTATATAGTCAGTGTATTTAGTTATACTTACTTGCTCAGCTTCGAATTCTGCGTTCCGGACAGCAATTGAATTCCAAATGCCACTTTCGATACCATCGTATGTTATTGGATCAGCTAATTAAACCAAAAGTATGTTTTAGCAGCTGTCAGTACTAAATAAAATGTGGACTGAATTTCGCGTACTTAATTTTCATAGGAGCTTTAAGTATTAGTATTAAAAAAGCCTAAGCGTATAAAATACGGATGGATGCCTTAAAGCTGTAAGCTATAAAAGAACATACATAAGAAAAGGCCATGTAAGCCATCAGCATCACACTAATACGTAGAAAAGAGTTCCAGCGTCTCAAAAAAACAACCTTGCACATCTTTTATATGTATTAGTGTGACGCTGATGTCTTACATGTCTTTTTCCTGTATCTGTTCCTTTAGACCTTCTAGTTTAACGCCTGTTTATAGGCTTGAGAGGCTGTTATTTTTCTTTGCCCAGCAAGAGTAATAACAAAAAAAGTATTGTAATCACGTTAAAATAACTGTTAGTCTCTGATCTTTTAATACACAGTTTTAAGCTATAAAAATTTAAAAAATCGATTTACTCTTTCGATCTCTTGTGAGAGACAAACTTCCAATAACAAGAACAACTAAATATTGTAGTAACATTTAAATAACGTTCCAAAGGCCCTTTTCCCTGTTAATAGCTACACTTTAAGTTATTGGTTTGATCTATAGGTGAGAGCAAAATTTTCATAAGAATAACAACAACAACCAGCACGTTGTAGTCACATTAAAATAGTGTTCAAAAGGCCATGGCCCTCACCAATGACTATATTTTAAAATATAAAAATGGGTTTATTGGTTCCATCTGTAGGCGCGAACAAAATTTCTTCAAAAATAAGAAGAAGAACAACAAGAATATTGCAATAAAATAAAAAAAAAAGTTTTAGGCTATATGCCTTGGGCCTTGTTCATACCTACGTTTTAAGCTATAAAATTTGAAAATCGGTTAATTCGACCTTCAGCTGGTGATTTTAAACAGTAACAAGAAGAAGAAAAACAAGACCAAAAACAACAACAGCAAACGGCTCGATAGTTATCAATAAAATGTTTAATGCAGTGAAATAGTTATGACACGACCCAAAATACCGAATTTCGTTGATCATTTCAATTCTAGGGAAAACTATAGGTTTTCAAAGTTTGACATTTCCCTAACAAGAATAACAACAACAACAAGTGTATTGTAGTCACATTAAAATATCGTTCAAAAGGCTACTGGCCTTGTTCATACCTAGTACGTTTTAAACTATAAAACCATAGCATAGGTTCATTGGTTCAAACTCCTACTTTAGCCCCGCTGTTACAGGCAAGAATTTGGGCTAATCGTGCACATTTGGCTAAAAGCCATGAAATTTGGTACAAATTTCATTCTTAGCTTACAAATCGAACTAGCCATAGAACCCCCTAGTGAAACCCATAAGGTCCCTTAATGTGCCCTCACACACTCATATTAGGTTATTGACTAACAAATCAATACCGATTGTGTTAAATCATGAATTGGTACACAAGTCATTCTTAAATTTAATAAAAAGGAAAAATAGGAAACTGCGTGAAATGTAAATGGCACACTTTCTCAGCCTTTTACACCTCCAATTATTACAATCCCTAAACCTAACATGCTACGTTTTACGATGTGTGCAGGACCAGAAGAGCTTCGTTCTTCAAATCTGGCAAGGGATTCATAAATAAAATCGTAGACCACTTACTGATGGAATTTCTTTGCCACTGTACCAGTTCTGTGGAACAGGAATGAAACTAAAGAAAAGATTACCTTGAGGGGATCCAGGAATAAATAAACTAGACAAAGCGTGCAAACAACACAATATAGCCTATTTCAAATGGTCATACTTGAATGATCGACACGCTCTCGACGTAATTATAGCGTCTACAGCCCAAAGAATGCAGCAAATTCCTTCCCTTCCTTGGAGGAATAGCCACCTCGATTGTTAAAAGAATCATGAAAATCAAACTCAAGTTTTTTTCGGCCAAGGGAAAAAAAAAATGCACCAACTCGTAAACGAAATTCAAAAACCGATGAGAAAAAACTTGCCGAGATACAAAGTAATAGTTCTTAGTTTGCACAACTTGTGGCAGGCAGACGTGCCAAAAATGATACCTTACTCCCAGGTAAATAATGGATACGACTTCTTGCTGACTTGCGTCAACATCATGTCGAAGTTCGCCTTGGCAATTATACTTAAATCTAAAATGGGCTTAGTTATTACAGAAGCTTTTAAGCAAATACTTTTAGGAATGACTCCTCCTGCACAATTGCTTAGATTCAAGACACCCAAGACCCATTTTGTCAAATTTCGTCACTTTAACCGTCAAAACCCCTTCCTGCACGTCGTTTACACCGACTTCAAGTTCCTCCTTCGTCCTGTCTGACCTCCACAATCTGAAACTTACACCAGATTGGCCAATAAAATTCAAATGCATGATCCTGGTAGTTTTGGCTATGTTGTGGCGGGACTGAACGGTGAAATCATCAATGGAGAATACTGTGTGGGGGAAGACGCAGTCAACGTGTTTTATGAGCATATGGTGATAGAGGCTGTAGATTACAACAAACTGCTGAAAATATAAAACCAGTGAAACTCACAACAACTGAAAAACTCTTCTTTCGCCTCGCCAAGGTATGTCATTATTGTAAATAACCTTTCGAGCCATTCGATGAGAAACTTCCAAAGAGCAAATGAAAGTTGAGGGACCTTTGCCACGTCAGCAGAAAGTACAGAGGTGCCACCCACTGAAAATGTAAATTGGGAACACTAGAACAGAGCACATTTCCCATCGTATGCCATGGCCCCTGAACGTTACGATAAGTGCACGCTAGTACCCACAC
Source organism: Lithobius niger (assembly GCA_023313725.1). Taxonomy (NCBI): domain Eukaryota; kingdom Metazoa; phylum Arthropoda; class Chilopoda; order Lithobiomorpha; family Lithobiidae; genus Lithobius; species Lithobius niger. The sequence goes on from JAHWFP010235306.1 coordinate 51,854, forward strand.
TGCATACGTTTCCCGAGAATGTTGACATCATCGGTCGAAACTCTGAAAGTATAACCATTAGGATGCAGGAGATAAGTCTCTGGATCATCGATATTTTAAATTTACTAAATGATCTGTTTGTTAATCTGGTCAGCACCCGAAAAAACGCTATGTTTGCAATACTCGAGGTCGCATTGACGGCCGGGTTAAAATCCGATTGGTTTTACGATGACATGACCATACACAGTATCTTGAATCTTCTGAACCGAAAGGATGTATATTCGTAAGAATATCTTACCCAACATGTCTGTTTTCGATAAAGATGTTTCGCACTCAAGATGAGTGTTTTTCTCTCAACTGAAAGTCAATTATGTGTGATTATTAATCCTCTGGTTGAAAATAAAATTCGTATCTCACCATGAGATTTATCAGATGATGGACGTTTATTCTGTAGGCCTACAAGGTTGAAGATTATAGAAAATTGTGTGTGAAAAACAGTAAGTTGAACCCTGCTATCACATCTTGATTGCCGGGCTCAACTGGTTCGGCCCTCCTCCAAGTGTTACGATTCAAGTTGCAGTTATTTCTCCATGTCGGCAAGCATACCCTTATCACTTTCAGCATCCACGGTGGGGTTTCCTTCATAACGAATTGCCTAACAATAAATACCCATCCGACTTTAATCCTAACCGACTTTCCACCTACGTCCTTAATCTTAACATGAACAACCTGTACGATTTGCCATGTGCGATCATCTTCCTTACGTCAGTTTCTGATGTAAGACGTCGGAGGAGATTATTGTCAGCTTGTTCAGAAATGAACAGCGCCATGATTTGTTTAGATT